>VZTM01021941.1:0-27669 GCA_013400555.1 Jacana jacana | reverse complement strand
CTGAAAGCACCTTATTGAGATACGGGAGGGAGCCTACACATCTCTCTCTGCTAATATAAAAATCCTTGTTATCTGTCCTCCACAGGCAACTTATTTTAGTCATTTACAAGTAGAGTTCCTAAGGTCTTTTGCATGTTCTTTTAAATATGAGGTCCTAGATAACAAAAGCTGCTTCAAGAAGGCACTGAAGTATACAGTCTGACCTGACCTTCACCTGCTTCAGGTACAAACCAGACCAGCAGGCACAGATGCTAGTCAGACAGATGTGCTGATTTTTTTCTCTCCCCATCCCTATCTTTGTATACCAGTACCTAAATATCAAGTGTCTGTATCTAATGTACCTGTATTATGCACAGAGCAACAGTCTCAGACAAAGCATCTACACAATTGTATGTCTGTGTACAGGGACTTGCATGCACCAGCTCATGTACACACACACACAGAGGAATTACATACATAATCATTACCTGTTTCCCATCCATAACTTTCTGTTTGTCCATGCACTTGCTGTATCTGTGAGCAACACCACAGGGATAGTTCTGAAACTTTAGACCAATGTGCCATCTAGTGACAACACGGATGATCCTGAAAACCAACCAGATTCTTTCTAGCATGAAACAGAAATCACTGACTCTTACCACATGAGATCACTTCAGTTTGGAAGAGATTTGTGTTTTCAAGTTTTGACTTTGTCCTTTGGATGCTGTAATTGCGGGTCTCCATACAAACCTGTGTGTTTGTTTTGAAATAATGCTTAGTCTGCAATGAACAACTGTGGAGCTGCTTTTTCAGCATCTCAAGTTATGCTTACTACCAGAATTCTTAGAAGTTCCTCCTTTATGGTGGTCCAAGAACCTCTTAGGTAGTTGAGACACTATGCTGGACACAGTTCTTTCCTCTTTTTCACTTTTTCCTGTCTGCAGTTAGAATAGCTTGATTAGTTTATAATGGGCTTCATTTATATTTGAAAATGTACAATTGCCAGGAAAATGTTGTAGAAAAAGAAGATGAGGAGGGAGAAATAAACATTTTATTCTGAAAAATGCCCTTAGTTTAAATGTTAGCAAGAAATCATCACTGAGGAGAGCAATGTCACCTTTGCAACCATACCTGAAAGAGAGTGAAGAGGTACAAGGAATTTGACAGAAGACCACTAAAAGGACCTTGTATAGATTCAGTCTCTAGTCTGGACATGTCAGTCTTCAGACAATATTTCAGTCACAGGATATGCAGCTTTGCAGCTAGGCCAACATAAATTCTCTTCTTTCAGAGCCATGAGCAGGAAAACAGGCAGAAACAGTCATGGTAACACTATCTTTATTAAGTATGTGTTACAGCATGACTTCTGTGGAGCTGTGAAAGTCCAGATCAGCATGAAATCCTCTCTCCCTGCTCTGTGATGCACTAGAGCCAGCAGCTAGCCAGAGCTCATGGTCTCAACCAGGTCTTTTGTTGGTACTCAGATCCAGTGGTGGACCAGTCCTCTCTCACTTTCTTCACTGAAGTTTCCTCTCTCAAGGTCTTATAGGACTGGACTGACTGATAACAGCATGTTACTAAGCCTGACTCATGCAGCAGGCAGGTGGAATACCTCATCACAGTTGGTATCTCTCCTGGAAAGTCTGTAGACCTGGGAAAATTTACGCCTGGATAGGAATTTCAGACATGACTACAGCAAATAGTTGTAACAGTGAAAGAGCTACACAACATGATCTGATGTTGTTGATCTGTATGCAGATCAATAATAGTGAAGGTCAGGTTTCTTTTTATTTCATATCTTTGATTCCCTTTGGGAAACACCTTTTGCAATAGTATAGATTCAGATAGTAACACCAGTTTCCTGTTTTATGTTAATATAGTTGTAAAATCTGCATTCTGACTAAAGCTGTCACTCAATTTGCAGTTCTTCAGTTATGCCCCACAGGCTGAAGTAATACACTCCAAGAAGCATTCCAAGACAGTGAGGGAACCCGGGGTCAGACCCCACTCAGGTTGCCCCCATGGTTTCTCCTACCCAAAACTATTAAACTCCAGTGGTGTACAGAAGGAAAAGAAGAGCTCCTGCTGCAATCTAATAGAGAAGTTTGGAGACATTTGCATGTCTGATGGATTTCTGATAGCTCCCTGATAGCACATGTAAAGGTAATAATAATGGCTACAAAGTCAGGGCAAAAGCATCACTAAGGATGAAGCAAAGTCACACAATGCAGGTTCCCAGCTCCCCTCAGTCACACAAGATTGGAGTATCCCTGAAGGGTATTTTGTGCTATCTCTTACCCTGAGAGGCAGAAAGCTGCAGGGCAGAGACTCCATGCAGCAGGCAGATGTGAGGAACTTCGACAATTATAATCTCTTCTTTGTATTTCTGCCCACAGTAGTTAATGAAAGGAGGCGAGCATGGTAGGCAGAGAAGGGCTCACGTGCCAGTTGCAGTGAAGAAGCTGCTCCAGCCCCACACCATCCAGTACCCTCTGCCTTTACTTCCCTTCTTGTATAGCTCCTCCATCCTCCTCCTCCTTTACATGCTACATGGAAGAATGGTAGTGCAAGGAGCTCTCTATACTGTATATGGCAGTACTTCTCCTTCAGACACCTACCTACTGTCATACAGCAGCTAAAAGCCCAAACGATGTTTCTGTCCCTTTCCACCATGACTGCTGCAGGTAGAACATCGTCCTACAAGAGCCCTAAGGGGCTGAAGGAGACAACACCTGTGTTTTGCTGCACACTGCTACACAAACAGCAGATTCAATGGCTTTTAAATCCAAGACCTGTTTTTAAGAATTGTGGTCTGAGTCAAATTTTATGCTTTCCAAAAGCCCATAAAAATCCAGCTACCAATTGCAAAACTGGGCTGAGTCACTCATTAGATCAGATTTGATATTTATAAATAATTCTGTGTGGATGTATATAGGACAAAGCACAGTTCAGCCATCTGCCACACAGCTGGATGGTTCGTATCACACACTGGCTGTTTGGAAGGTTGACAGGTGTAGCTTTCCAGAAAGAAAGAAAGACAGAAAGGAAGAAAGAAAGAAGAAAATAGAGACAAGCAGAAGAGAACAAGTAGTAGTGCAGCGGCACAAAATCTTCAGTCTCTCCTTGCTTATGTTTGCTCTTCTGTTTCCCTCAGCAATGTGCTATTTCAGCATTTTCCAGGTGCTCGTTCAGCCACATAGCTGGTGTGCCTAATGCATGTAAGACTTGTGCACTGGCTTTTTTTCAGCTCTTTTGTGAGGAAAAAAAGAGCCTGTGCTGGTGAGATTCACATAATGGAGGGGACAGAAGCCTGCCAGCTACCATCACGGTCTGCTGGCTCCCTCATCTTAGTTACAATTGAATGTTTGAGTCCTGGATATGGTTGTGTTGCAAGAAAATATGTGTAGAAACACTTCCAGCAGTACGCATGTATTAAAGAATCTGGTCTGATCTCTTAATTCTTTCCCAAGAAAACAGCCGTCTTAGTTTGCCATCTGGTGATGTGCAGAAGGTGAGTAGAAAGAATGTTTGTATGGACTTGAGGCAGAAAAGTTAGTGGAAGAAACAGTTGCTGAACAGCAGTAATAAATGCCAGAGAGAAGAGAAAACCTGAGCCATCTGCTCTTCTTTTCTAATGCTTGTTCTCTTGCTACAGTGGGAATGACTGAGAAGCAGGAGACAGCCAAGTGTCTGTGCCAGAAGTTACAATTGTCTCAAAGTCCATACATAGTAAATAGCCAGGATAATCTTATAAATGTTTAGAAAAAACTCAGTATGAATGTGGGTTGACATGGATAACATTTTGAGTTGACAGAGTGTAGTGCAGGCACTCAGACTAAAATAATCGACCTGATTTCCAGCAGTTCTCATTAGCCGTAAGCCTTAGAATGGAGTGAGTGTCAGTGTAGGGTGAACAGCTGAAACACAGCAGTGTGAACCCTTGCTTTAAGTACTAGAAGGTAAATCGATATAATACAAATCTTTCTAATTGCTTTGTACTTCAGCTTTGTGGCTCAGCATAGTCTCCAGAGGTGAGGAGTTAAAGGAAAACAAAAAATGAAGAAAGGAAACTGAGAAATTTATGTTCTCTATATCTGAAAAGTCTAAAATTATGATTTCATATCATATCTGAAATCATTATTTTAGAAATTATTTCACAGTTTTCTCTTAACACCTATGCTATATTCCAAATGTCTGTAGAATAAAAATCTAAAGCTTCAAATTGCTAACTCAGAAGTGCAGTGAACTCATTTCATCTCCAGATGCCAGTGAGAGGTGAAATGAGTTTGATAGGTTCACTTTCTTTTTGCAGCTAGCAGAAATCTTGGTTCCTTCCTTAGCACCAGAAAAATATATGTATATATGGTTTGCAATTCTAGCTCACGTTACAAATTATCATCAAAGTTCACTGGCAAAGCTGCTCGCAAGTTAACTAGTTAAGTGTTTCACTACAAATTCCTCCTATTAATGAAAAAAAACCAATCATAAAGATAAGGCACGTAGTTATACATAATAAAAAAGAAAGAGGATGAAAGATGAGTGTTTCCACATCCCTCAAGGATTGATTCTTATTTGGAGAATAAGCTGGAGAAATTGACAGAATTTTATGGTGTATGTTGGAAGCAAGTAAATAAATGTTTTTATCAGTTTACCTTTCATGCCCAAAGGAATACCACAGCCAAAATTTGCAGCCACAGACACCAGCTGTTTACGTAGCCTGACCATTAATTACTTTGTCTGAATTGCAGCATTTGGTTGTGGAGTTGAGACAGGAGAGTTGAAATTTAGCAGGAGCTATTGCATATTGCACTGTGAATCAGGAGGTGGTTTTAATGTCATTTGAGAAGCGCCATGTTGTAGATTGAACTTTAATTTTATATCGTTAACTGTACTCCATGACTAATGCTGAAATCCTAAGGACTGTTTCTCATGGCCTCAAGCTTAATTCCCTAATGATCAACTATCACATTACCCTCTCTGTCTTCCATTTCTCAAACACGCATGGGAAATGTAAATGCTGCAAAGGCAGATTAATCTTTCTGTTGTGTGATGGAAAATGTCTGTGGAGTTATAACCAAAAAACCCCATAGCTTTCTTACAAACCACTTTTTCAGATTCTTCTCTCCAAGCTCAGTAGAGTATCATGAGACAGATGAGACAAAGAATAAAGCACCTTGTAGATGATGCGAGTACAACACCCAAAATCAAATAGTGAATTCTCTCACGTCACATTCTTCTGAAGTGTAAATGTGAATAGCAGGAATCAAAGGCCACTGATACCAAGACTGTAACATTTAGTGTCAATTAGGAGACAGATGTAACTGTTGATTTAATTTCTCTGATTGCAAAGGATCCCCCTTCTAGGTGAAGGAAAGCCAGACTCTGAGACCAACCCAGACTGAGTTTACACGAGACTGATCTTCTCATGTAAAATCATATCCCTTATTTTCAGACCGTCAGGACCAGGCACTCCTGCTGAACAAGCTACAACCTATCTAGGACCATTTGAGGTGTGCTGAAATATGAAAGAAATACCAGGGCTTAGCATTCAGTTGAGTCTAAAAAGAAAACGGTGGAGGCAGAACAAGAAAAGCAGAGGTAAAACCTGGTACTTAATTCAGTGTTATTTGGTTTACATTTTTACCTTTTCATTTCACAGACAGTAAGCAGCTGAACTGCCTGCAGCAGACTTCCTTCAAGACCTTCCAGCTGAAATGCCTCTCTCCTCCCTCACTCTGAAGTGCACAAAAGCGTAGCAACCTGCAGCACCAAGAGTCATGTTGCGTGACCTGGCTGGTGGTGGCCCAGCCTTTGCTACAGCCGCTCTTCCTTAAGTGAGCCAAACTTGCTTTAATCCTTACCAGCTGGCTGTTTATGGGCTCTGGCTCTCCACAGCTGCTCTGAAATCAACAAGAGTTGTTGTTTGGCTGTAGCCATACTAATATCGCTATTTAAGTGCTTACTGCAGAATCTCTTCTTGCATTCCACTGCAGAGATTACATAGCACAAAATGTTTATTTATAGTAATTTATTAAAGCTATCTCAAACCAATTCAAGCTAATTCTCCTCTAATAGCTATTGTTTATCACTGCTTAGGTAACTCAAGCTCATGAAAATAGTGAAATGTGGTAGCCTACCCTTTTCATTTACATAAGTTTTGAAAGGTCAGGTTTAGGTCATTGAATCACCTTTTGCTGTAAATAATAATAATATATATTGCTGAGAGCATAAAAAATCTGGAAACCAGGAGAAATACTAAATGGCATTTTGCAGCAAAGGGTTAGCTTCTAAACATGAACACTTAATTACATTGCTTAGCACAGCTGACATGCATTAATTCTTATTGATGTTCCCTTGGAAAACATTATAAAATTAGTGAATAGGTAGAGGCACAAAAACATCAGGCTGAAGTAGTGCTTTCGCTTCTTGTGTGCTGTCAGTGGGATTGAGTCTCTGTGACTGTTCCTGTGTAATGGATGCAGTGACAGAGGAAAAGGACCTGGCACTTTCCTTCTTCAGACGGTCTTTCTTGACCTTCTTCAGGAGAAGGTGGCATGCCTAGAGGCTGCCTGCCTCACTAGGACAGACTCCTTCACAGCTTCTGTTCTGTTTCTACAGGAGTGAAATCAAGACCAGTGGGTTCCTCAACTTCTTGAGGTGTCACTGCCAATTTTTATATTTAGTAAAGGAGAAAAAAGATAACAAAATGATTCGATTTCATTTATAAGCATAGAGGCCTGCCTGGCAAACACCCTCTCAGCTGTCAATACTTGACTCGGATTTGAGACGCAGTGAACTTAGAGGAATCATTGAGCAGAGTACAGGAGTTCTTGGCTTGTTAAACAAGCCCAAAATGTTAAATACTCTTGACAAAAAGGAGCCACTTTTCTGACTCCATAGAAAGGTTCTAGCAACCACCATGCAGTTGGCAGACACATACAGAATTTGAGGACTACATAATTAAGTTACATCCATATCTATCCTGTGGATAAAAATTGACTTATCTTGGCTTCTGCTCTTAGAAAGAGCTCTTTAACAACCTACATGGAAATATGTGATCCTGTTTTGCTCTTCAGAAAGCTGCTTGATAATGAAAGAAAAATAAATGACTAACTGTGTTATGCTAGGCTATGCTTTAAAGCAGTAAAAAGAAAATCAGCCCAGGAAAGTTCTCGTGAATCTTTTAAAACATGTTTTACTTTAGTCATAAGTTCCTCCCATTACAAACTGCAAGAGTTATGCATTATTGCAGATCTAGATAAAACTCTATTTTGTAGATGTGGATGCAGTTATCAATGAAAATCTGCTCAGACTCCTTTAATTTCAACGATAGGAAGTCTTGCCGATGTACCACGCAACACAGAGCTTTATTGTGCATTTTCCCTGCAGTTACTGTGCTTTGTGGCTGTATAGCAGCTGTCGGGTACTCCCTCCTGCTCAGTGTCTGCCTCTCAAAAGTGCCTCCTACGGAGAAACTATTTGTGTCCACATCTTAAACAGCTTGTGCTGCTCCACTCCACCCATCGAGCACTTGGCTTCTTTACTGCCTTTTTGTGCGGTATCCTATAGTCACTGTGTGCTCAGTTCCTTGCACCATGGTAGCCCAGAACTGGTACAGTGTTTTGAAAAGAGTGCAGAGCACAGCAAGGCTGTGACGGTGCTGAAGGGTACGTAAAGTGGTCTTCAAACAGCTCTTGCGATGGTGACATTCCATTGAATGCAGGGATATTTGGGACTGGAGCATCATGGTTAACTGGGCATGAACAGTTTTGCCCCATCCCTGGAAGTGTTTGAGGCCAGGCTGGATGGGCTGCTCTAGCGGGAGGTGTCCCTGGCCATGGCAGGCAGGCTGGAACTTGATGATCTTTAAGGTCCCTTCTAACCATTCTGTGATCCTGTGTGGTTCTGTGAACAGTAGGGTTTTTTCAATAACCCTATGCTGGATAAGGACAAGAGGAATCCATCTAATCCAGATGTGTATAGGCCATGCAATAATTTTTGTTTGCTCAATTATATGTTAATATTAGGGATTCAGTAGACTGTCAGCTTTATTTTGACTTGAATTCTCTGCAAATCACATTGGGATCTTTTTTTTTTTCACCAAGCAAACTTTTTTCTGTTAAAACTAGGATAAATAAATCAGAACAAGCAGAAACCGTAAAATATAAAAATATCTCTTTCTCCTTTCCTGACCAGGATTTAACCGTAATAAATCCCTATAATCCAATTTTCTGGTAGGAGAAGAAGAGACTCTTATTTCCGCTGTGTTCAGTCTTGCTGGCCAGGCCAAGGGCAGCCAAGCATAGTGACAAGCATGTCACCATGGGTGACAAGCAACCATCAATCACACAAGCACTTCTGGAAAACACGTTGCTGTCAAGGTGGTCCTATTGGCTTTCACTGCACTGCTCCGGTGGTGATGCTCCTTCAAAACTCTTCCCGGTGGTTGTTGAGAACAAGAAGGACACTGCATAGAGCTACAATGGGAGCTTTAAACCCTCAGAGTGCTGGTATGGAAAGGTGTCAACAGATCAGGCAATTGCCAACCTACAGGAGTCTCTGTGTGGCAGAAGCTGGAAACTGCTCATTCTTACAACATTAATTTTTCTTCCGAATATCGATCAGCAAGCGAGAAATAAAACGTACTTACAAAAAAAAGTAAGTAAAGGTCAAAGCTACTCTCTTTGTTATGCATGTGAAGGTCATGAGCTGACATGGAGGGATAAAAATACTACAGTTATTCAAGTTCCAAATAAGTAAAAAACAAATGTAGAAATGATCAGCTAGTAAATTTGTAAATTCTGCCAGAATGACTCAAATTACAGCTCTGACATGAGAACTTCACTTTTTTCAAAGAAAAGCTTGGAGAAATTTTCAGGATATTAAATTTGAGGAATAAAATTATTTTTGCCTGGACCACATATAAAGGGGAATTTCCATGCAGTGAATATTCGAGATACCTGTCCATTAATTTTTCTCCAATTACTTCTCATAATTACATCCTAACTGGTTATTAGCACTTGAACAGCTCTGCTCATAAGACTTCTTGCCCAAAGTTCAGGGTCCAGCTTTCTGATTTTTAGTACCTTGACTTCCCAGTCTTTTTGCCTGTTTGACCCCAAGCAATAGCATCTTGGCCTCTTCAAGCAATAACATCTTGGCTTCTCCATTTGTCAGCACTATTTGTACATCTGGGCAAAAAACTACTGTGTTTGAGCCAATGTCCTGCCTTTCTTGATTCTGTGGATCCTGTTCACTTCTTAAATGCCTTTTATTTTTTGGCACTCCAGATTTAGCAACAACAGCTGACTGGTTCTGGTATCTCAGCAGCAATGGCCCTTTCCTCCCCTCTTTCATGTTTTTTGAATGAGTTCAAGGGATTTCACAAAGCCCCTGAGGCATTGTTTTTAGTTGCTTCAAGCAATCTTATGTAAGAACCACTGTTTCACAGATCTACCATTTAACTGAACATCTGCTCTCATTTTTGCATTACCAAAAGTTTCACTTATTCTAGGAAATAGATGTAACCATTTACTCCAGCTTTCAAAAGTGCAAAATGTAATGAACAAGATCAGCACCCTATTTTTCTCCTGTAAATTAGACTTAGAGGAAGTCTCGCTTTCCAGAGCCCCTTCTGTTTCTTCCCCCATTCCACCAGCGACACAGTCCACAGCCGCTCTGGCTTCCTCCACTGTCCCCATGCCCAAGGTCTGCTGAACTGCAGAAATTGCTCTGCCAACTGCTGGCTCCTGCAGCCCTAAATGTTCCTGAGTTAGAAAATAAACAATTTAGAAAAGCACAGCATGCCCTCATACCCAAGACCTCCTGAGTGAGGAGAGTGCTTCCTCTGGATAGCCTGATTTTCCATCCAGGCAATCAACTTCCACAGAAACCTCCGACACTTGGAATTTCTTTGCAGCAAGACTTATTAGTCATTGAAATCCAGATTGGGAAAGTTTTATGTGGCTTTGTGGGCTTGCCTGAAAATGTGATAGAGGCTGGACCAATCAAAGCTTTATTTTCCTTAGTTCTTTCTGGGAAATGTTTTCTGGGAAGCCTTGCACCCCCATCCCCTTTCCACCTCTCCGTTTCATTTACTTGAGGAATTTCTAGTCCTGATGGTAATGCATTTGAAAAGCTTGGATTTTTGTGAGACTATGCATTCTTTGTGGTAGCATGGTTCAGCAGGAGTAACAGGTCACAATTGCTTCCACTTCCCTGCAAAGCTCTGTGGCTATCAAGAGCAGCACTGCTTTGTCTTTATTATCCCCTCCTTGGACTTCAGTGCACTGGTTTCTATCAGAGAGAAAAATCAGTGAGACAAATCTAGTACATTCCTTGGTGAAATTTCCTTACAAGAGAGAAACAGGAGAGCCAGAGAGCCAGGAGAGGCCAGGGAGAACCTCAGTCTGAAAATGATCACTGGCTCTCCTGCCTCTGGTTTCTCCTTTCACAGTGATGCCAAAATACCCTCATACAGAATGTGGGATTATCCACTTAGCTCTATCTTTCTGGCTCCCAGATGAAAGCTTGATTTGCAATCCTTTCGGTTTTGTCATTAGCTTTGTATAACACAGGGTTTGCCATGATAAAGAAAAAAAAGGAAATTTGATCACTTTCTCAAAGGAAGGCAGATTAAATGGGTCATATGGCCTTTCTCAAGATAACAATTTTAACATTTGAATTCTTGGCAAAATGGCAGTTTAACTATAAAATTTTAAAGACTTCGGGGGTTTTTTGTTTCTTTTTCTTCTTCGTGCAATAGGGTACTCATTGGGTATCACAAAGGTATATATATCACCATATTTTTCTCTTTTCCGGAAAAGTTGACAGGGATGTGAATGGCTTTAGGTCCTTTTTAAACTGCATGTACTCTAAATACCAATATAATTTGCTTGGTATCACTATCCTGTGGACAGATAACATACATGAACAGCACACACACAATCAGTAACTGGGTAGACATCTGTTAGTAACTGTTTGTAGACATCTACAAACCCTCCAGAAACATCTGGAGTCTATAGCTGTGTACTGTCCTATGGGGAAACTCTTTTGTGACTAACTATGTGGAGGTACAAAATATCATCATTCATGTAATCCAGATAATTTTGGGGCAATGGACTGAAATACGGTTGCTTATATGTCTTTCACTCTGGGCTTTCGCACACATTTAGAAATGGAATCCTTACATTAGAAAACTGAAACAAGTGGCTTCACCAATGCATCTGCAGTGCTGTGAAACTGGCAGCAAATCTAAAGCCCCAGCTATCAGTGGCTGAAAACTTGCAATGATACAATCTTTGTTAGCCCATTAAATCTTAAGATTAAAAAAAAAATTGGACACTTTTAAATATATGCACATAAATCAGGATAATTTTCATTAAGAATTAGAGCACTTAAAGCCCAGGGAGTCTATATTAATTCAAATAAACGTGATACAGATCATTGCATTCAGTGTTGCCTAATGGACAGAAATAGGGATAAACCTGAAAAACAACTTTTTAGGAGACCTGTGAAAATTTTGAGACGTGCAGAGTGCTAAGGATTACGCATGATGACTCCATGTTTAACGGAAAGTAAAAAGTATTCCAAAACACTGAGTTAGCCTCCTGTTCTGAGGAGGATGCCAAAGCCAGCTGATTACTGCAGCTCACTGGGAGAGACGCCTGCCTCTCCGCAGCTCCAAATATGCCAGTAAGGAACACTGTTAGAAACCCAAACAGGGGAAAGAGAGGGAGAAGTGAGCAAAACTGATCTGGCTGTAAAGACACAGGTCATCGGGCCTGTCAAATCCACTCAGGAGTCAGGGATGACTTTGATATTAAAAAATGAGCACTGTCAGATCAAATGGTGCATTATTACTACCATCAGGCCGTATGTTGTCACTTACTGAGATTTCAGCCATGGCAAAGCTTTGCCTCAGCACTTTCTAGACAGTAAATACAATAAGAGGTTTCTTAGTCTATTTTGCCACCTGTAAGACCAGGATGAAGCTATATCCTCATAGAAGCTTCATAGTAGAATAAAAGTTTGTGAAGTGCTTGAAAGATTTCAGAAGGAAAGCGCCACTGGAGGGTAAAATATTGTAACTGTTTCTTTGGCTTCAATGCAGCAGCGCAAGCCTACAAGCAATATTGATGTTCGTAAAATTATCTGGGCCAGTCCTCAGAGCTGCAGTCTGGGAGGCTCCAGAAAGTGGCAAGACTGGTTCATTGATCTGCAGTGATTCTCCAAAGCTCATTTAGCTTCAAGCTTTTCACTGCGTCTCCCTGGAGAAAATCCTTAATTAGAAATTTCCTTCAGCTATGCTTTTTCATCACACTTTATAGATTTTTTTTTTTTCCTACTATCCTGTACTTTTCATTTTTTGGTTCACTGCATTTTAAGCAGCAAGACAAGTTCCAACATGTTTCTTTGTCTGGAGGAATTTAAATATCAATTAAAAGAAACCATTGATGTCAGCCAGGATGAATTTCTTCCTATTAATTTTAATATCATTGCTTTTGCAACATCAGGTTAAGGCTTATAATCAACTCAGTTGAAATGCTTTAAAAAACGCCTGTGCAGGGCAGAGGGCAGTGTTTTTGAATTTTACAATACTGCATGAAAGCAAAAAACATCATTATCTGGTTTTACACTCAGTTAAGCAAGTACACGAACATGAACATGAACATGAACAGTTACATGAACCTTTCAGTTGAGTACATGAAGGCCAGCTCTGCTTAGTGTGCAATTGGGTGCTTGAGCATTAGGGGACAAATGCATCATTTTATTGAACACTTTTCTCCCAGTTGCAGAAAAACCACGTATTTTCCAAATAAAATCACTTCCTCAGTAAAAAGGAATTTATGGCTTTTTATGATGATGTCACTTTGAAAAATACTTAAATTGGCCAAAGTTAGAAATTTAGATACTCAAGCTGCTTGGAAACCTGAAAACACATTCTCAAAAACTGCAAGTGGCAAATGCTGCTTACACCAATGAGCAAACCCCTCTCAGGTAGATCGGACCGTAGCACCTCTCCTATGCTCAGTACGCCTGCTGCAAATGGCAGCACTGACATAAGCCACTAAACTGTGTTTCCAGAGTTGTATTTTAACTTCTGTTGTCCTCAGAATAATAAACTTCAGTGAAGCCACAGAGGCGATTTTCAATAAAGCCCAGCATTTTTAAAGGTACAAAGATATCGGAGAGGAACTATCATTGGGGAGGTTGTACATGTAGAAAATCAACTCAAGAAATCACTTAAAGCAACATTTGTACCTCAGACTTGCAATGGGAAGAAAACAACTTGTAAAGTTTTAAGAACATTGCATAAGTTACATTAAAAAAAAGGCTTATTTTTTCTAAATGACTATTTTATCAGCCACTCATCACACTGACAGCAGCAATGACATAAGGAGCTTGGCTTGCATATATCCTTGCATATTTAGAAACAAAGAACAAACATAGTTGTGCCGTAAATTTTTGCTAGCACTTGAGTTGCCAAGTGTGCAGGTACTAAGATTACAATATTATACACCTGCATCTTTAGTCAGTTAAGTAAATGTCATCTGTGAGGAGCAAAAATTATTTCAGGAAAACAGCATAAAATTAACAGCCCTGGAGAACATGAATTTGTTTGGGGGTTTTTATTCCGTGGTATGGAAAAAGCTCTCTGTTGTTTCAGTCAGTTTATTTGAGAAACTGTCTGATCTGCAGAGTGAAGAATGATGCGGTTACTAACACACATAATCAATCCTAAGTATTTCCAGCTGCCATCCTCTGCCAAGCAGCAGGGAGGCTGCAGTGTCTCTTGCACCTGAGGTACATCTTGCAGCAGGAAGCGTGTATCTGTGCACAGCTTCAGACCAGCTTTGAAAGCACCATTCTTGTGGCCAAATTCTTATGTGCCATCTGCATCTCCCAGTTCTCCTTTAGCTAAAATTGCCTCAAATTAGCTGCACCGCTCAGTAACACGTACTACCCTGGCCTGGGACTCAGTATTCCCTCCCCTGCATCATTGACTTCTGTTCATCTGTCTTTAGATTTCTTTCTAGAGCTTTTACAAAGTTTGCTTAGCCTTTTGCACTTTATTGATTCTCCTAATCCAATAATGTCTGCTGAGAACACAGCATTTTTCCTGCTCATTTTTTAATCAGTCGCCACAGTGAAAACTACCATTTCTGTTATTTTCTCCAATAATGTTAACTAAGACCTTTCATTTCTTAAAACCTTTAAAAATCTCCTGAATTATCTGCAATCAACTCTCTCAGCTTTCAACGAAATCAGTCACTGATAACCCAAACTACAACTCACATGCCTGTCAGTATTACTTCCTCAATCATAGAATCATTCAGGTTGGAAGAGATCCTTGGGATCATCAAGTCCAACCATCAGCCCTACTCTACAAGTTCTCCCCTACACCATATCCCTCAACACCACATCCAATCTACTCTTAAACACAGTCAGGGATGGTGACTCCACCACTTCCCTGGGCAGCCGATTCCAGTGATGCTGTGAATGAAAAGTGAAGCTACCCCATAACTTTTTGGAATTCTATATATAATCCTTGTTCTTCCTGTCCAGCTTCACATAGGTCCATATGTGCATGAATAAACATATAAAACTTAGAAACCTCATGTTGCACATTTCTTAAAATCCTTCTTAGTAACTCAGCTCTTTCTGTTAATGAAGGCAAGTTTCCTTGAAAGGTAAGGCATGATGCTGCTAAACTGTTATTTTTTAGTATAACATGACAAAAACTCTAGAGTCCTGATAATGCTTTTAGCTACTCCATCAGAGCAGAAAGCTTTATAAACATGTATATTAATTTTTAAAACAGGATTAAAATACCAGCCCTAAAGAATTGATGGACTAGAGCGGCAGCTCTTAGCCAGGACACACATGAATTGGTAAGAGAAAATGTAGAGTTTATCCCTGAAATGAACAAATCTCTATCCCCTCACTCCACCCCTGAGGCCTTAGTGCTTGAATAATTCTTGTAAGTATAACTTGAAAATGATGCTGTGTTCCCATGAGGATATTCAATAACTACAAACTCCAATTTTAATACAGACTCCCTGGAGAAGGCATTCTGCAATACTTTTGTCATTTCAAGAGCTCTCCTCAGACGTGAGGTAAGAACATTAAAACCTCACAAAACAGCAAGAGCTTGTGAAGTTGTCAGCAAGATAAAAGCAAGGGTTGGGTTAATTTTTTCACTATTAACTCTGGTCTCGTCGGAGCAGGTAAAGATCAAGATCTTTGACAGCAGGCTTCCAGTTATCTAATCCTGCTTTAAAATACTTCCAGGGCTGCATAATCCCACTTGTTTGCTAACTACATCTTTTCCTCCTGAAATATAAAAATAGCGACAAAAGAACCTGGAAAGGAAATGTCTTGTTCCCAAGCTACTTCTCTGTTGGCTGTCACTTGCCAGAACAGCCCTGGGTAAGGCTTACCAAATTAAAAACAAAACATTGGGTTTACAAGATTACTGAGCTAGAGCAGCTGCAAATGCTCTTCTTGAGCATTGGGCAACCATCCTTGGGCAATATGGCCAAGACTGGTATTGTCAGCTGTACTTAGTGTAGTACCAGCACTGTAACCTTGTCATCAGCATGTACAGGTCTGCTCTATTTGAAGTCAAAGAGGACATTCTTATGCTTTTCAAAATCTGATTATTCATCAAGAAGAAGGTAAGCAACTCGTATGGTGAGCAGCTGTCTTCCTTGTAATTCTCTTCCAAAGACTTGGTGGTATGAAATTTCCTTGGCTGTAAGGAATGCCCTCCTTTCACTGTACACACTATTTCAGGGAATGCTTCACGTGCTCCTGCACACCCTTCCTTTTCATGGCTGTTTGAAAGGTAGCAATCGCAGATTTCTGCTATCCTTGAAACCTTTCCAGTTAAAATTACAAAGGCCACCCAATGGGCACAGACTGACAGTTCTGGGTATGAAGCCGCATTCTCTTCGGAGACTGAAGTACTAGTTGCTTTTGGTATAACGTACATGCTGTAGTGAAACACCATCTTGCTGTTACCAGGTCAGGCACATAAATTATACTCTCAACTTTATTTCTGTGTGCTACAGCTAGGTGTGTCGTTACAAGTATTTGTTGGGTGTACAACTAAACCAGTGCATGGAGCTAAGGGAGGAACCGACAGTACTGATGAGAAAAGGCTTGAACTCTGCTTTCTCTGTGTCCTGGCATGTCAGCCCCGCTTCCTGATGTCAAAAGGCCGTAGGGGGACTGATGCAATCTGCCTGGATTTCCTAAGTACTTCTGAAAAACATCTCCGCATCCTCTTGTCTCAAAGTACAGTGGACGGATAAAAATATTACGTGGGAAGCAGTAACAAAATGCTCCACTATTGCTCACAGCTCCGGGCATGAGAATATTAACTCAGAAGTGCATTCCCCCCATTTCTGCAGAGATAGAGGGACACTGGCAACAAGGGAGGAAACAATAGCAGCTGATTAAGTTGGGGGATATGAAAGAGTCCTGAGCACCTGGAAACCCTTCAAACTTTCTCATGTCTTTGACAATACCAAACTGGCATCTCTGAATAGCAGAGAGTATCCCCTGCCCTTCTAGAGCTAAGTGCTATTGAGTGTCACTCTGTGCCACTGCTGCAGTTCCATCAGACTGGGGGTATAAAGGAAATGCCATCAGACTGGGGATATAAAGGAAAAATAGCTGCAGAGAAGAGCGAGATCAGAGCTGGCTGCTGCCAAGTCACAGCAAAGCTTGGCAACACTGAGCCACATAAGCTGGGAAGGAATTCTTGGAGCTTTATACTGGACTCCCAGTTTTGCTCTTGCATGAGGCTAGCTACAAAGAGGAATTTTAGTGTTTTACAGGCAAGATGTAAAGAGCCGAAGCTGGGACAGAAAAAAAAAAGTCACCAGTCCGGAGCCAAATCAGAATGTTCAATAAAGTTTTCCAATATCTGAAGCAGAAGAAAAGCAGTTTGAAAAGCATCTACTGCTGGTACCTGGCAGGTGCATCAAAATTCATTTACTTTGATTCTACAAAGGCAAACACAGCAACTATCTGGTGCCTGCTATACTGGGTTATTTTTTCCTCTAGCTTTGCACACAAAATTCAAATGTGAAAATGAACCTGAGTACAGGACAGTGAGCCAGTACTGTCAGCACACAATAAATGATGTAGCAGTGGTGACAATATAACTGCTTTTTTTTCTGGAGAAAAGCTGTTTATGAAAAAATGGCATTTCCTATTTCAGCAAAGTTAAGTTAGATGGCAGGAAGACTGAACTTCCCAGCTCACAATTACATATTCACACGTTTGTAAAGTTCCAGAAACACTTTATTTAAAAATGGAGTTGTAAATGCATATAACAAAATAACATACATAATAAATGTAACAAAAATAAATAAGGAGAACATGTTCATACAAAATAAGAACATAGTAATGCAAAATGCTTATTACAGAACGTAAGAGTATAAACGCCTGAAAGAACACAAACAGAATCTCGCATGAAGAGCCTGCACCTTTAGTCCTTCCTAGTCCATTTCCTACTTTCCACTCGAGTCTGCGGAAAACTCATGTTCCCAAGCATTAAAGAAAAGAAGGAATTATGGTGATGGTTTGGTACACTCAGTTTTCAACACCTAGCTCTAGTTTCCATTTAGTTTTGCCCTTCTGCACCTTCTAAAACTTTCCTTCTAGCCCCTGTAAACTAGTGTAGTTCAGGCTTCCACAGTTAGCTGGAGTAGAGCATATTCAGTCATACATGAAGGCTGTTTGTTTTTAATTTTTTTAAAGAAAATATGAAATCCATTATACAACAGATTAGTGGTTTTGTTTTTACATCTCTACAAAAAAAGTTTTTGCGTTTTTATTAACTGGTCCATCTTTTACTGACTTCTGAAAGCCTGTACAATTTAAAAGTGTACAGAAAGTAGTTTTTTTAAACAAATGTCATATAGGATTATTGCTGAAATATTAAAGACCATTTCATAAAAGCTGCAAAACTGTATCTTCAACCTTAATATATAGAGACTGATGCAAACACAGGAAAATTCCAGTCTATTAGTTATATTTAACAGAAATAACATTCCTCCAAATTACAGTGTTCTGGAAATACAAAGTAATTTACTTTTATTTTTATTATTATTTCCGAATGTTAAGTTACCGGGACAACTTATAAGGAAAATAGGCGTATATAGGAAACTTTAAATAGACTTGCTTTTCAGTGGTATAAGCAAAATGTCTATGTTAGCAGTCGTCTTCCAGAATCCTTTTAAACATGTCAGACAGAGACAGCTTTACTAGCAAGACTACAGGAAAACATACAGAAGCAAATAAAATCATTTGCTTGGGAGTGCATCTATCGATCAAGCAAATCATGACAACTCTAGTTCCAAGTCCCCTAAAGAAAACTTTACATCTCGTGATCATTCCAAGGAACACTACTTTCTTCCATAAGCTCATGTTGCTTTTGAATTGGTGAGAGCTCATTAGCCTCAATATGCTTTAAAATGTCCACACTGCTGTGTGGTTTAATTTGTTTTCTAGTTCCAACAAACATTTGGACAGAAACAAGATATGAAATACTTCTACTCTCATCAACATCAAAAAGACGTTTGAAGAAGATCAAAAAGTGCCAAATAGTCCTTTCAGAAAGTGGATTAAAACACTGCAATGATAATACATGTACAGTATTATCAGTTCTCTATGTACACCACCAAACACTGCTTGCCGTTTAATGATATCGATAGGTTCACCTATCACTCCCAGCAAATCTTAGTGCAAACATAATACGTGAACTTTGTAAACCCCAAGACAATTTACGCAGCAACAAGGTCATAGAATCACAGAACTGTTTGAGATTTTCAGTACACAAGAATGAATACTTCCTGAAATCTGTCTTACCTTTTGCAGTAATGTGTCGTCGTAGTCAAAGATAATGGTTCATATATAAATCATCTAATTCAGAATCAAATGTAACTGTTCAACAGTTCTGTACAAACTTCAGTGGAGGCATTCCATTCACCAGAGCAGCTTGGCAAAGAGATTTGGGGTTTTAGAAACATTAAATGTTAGACTGCTTTCATGGCTTTTAAAAAGAAATAAATCTATTAAGGGGAAATTGCTGATATAATAATTCTTTTGCAAAGCACACAACCACAAAGGGCAAACCTGCCACAATCTGCTTTCCTACACCTGTATCTATGCATATCTTTATGATTTGAAAAGGATTTGTGTGATAATCAAAGCATCACAGTTAAAGAAAACTGGTTTAAGAAAACAACTGCTGTTTGACCAAGCCTTTTATTTTAAAAATTATAAAACCAATATTATAGTTTTTCCTTTATTCCTAAACATTCCACATGAAAGGTTTTCGTATCGACACTGAGATGTCACTCACGCAGTGTGGCATCCTCTTCTTCCCCATCTGGGTTAAACCTATTGAAATGTATGCTGAAGTCCGACTCGGATTCAGCATTCTCAAATTCAGGTGCAACAGGGACAGCGGCGGGTCGAAGAGCCCGAGCTTCAGGCTGGCAGTTTGGCTGCACTTGAGGACGGGTATTCTGGGAAACGGGACTGGACTTCGGCTTCGGCGGAGCTGGTAAGATGGGGCTGACGAATCCCAAGTTGCTCAGAGCATCCAGGGTACCATCAGGGTCGATCATGGCATTAATTGCTAAGTAATTAAGAAAAGATGAAAGGGATAGGGGAGAAACCATAAAAAAAATTACGATTTTCTATTATCCTAAAACCCCCAAAATCCTGTTCAAACACTTTTATTTTTATGATGACAAACAAGAACTTTTATGTGTGCTGCCCACTACAAAAGAGTGGTGTATCCAATATCTTTATAGCTGATACGTACATTTAAAAGCCTTTGCATATATTAAAGCTTTAGATAAAATGAATCTGCACAAACTAAGCACTGCTTGATGTGTGGACAGGAAAGAGAGATGACAAACCGACTATGACTAGGCTTATAGGGACTGATAGAAGGTATTTTATGGGCTTTTTCTCTAATATTACCATCATACTGTGCTTCATTCCACCCCACTTTATCCCATATATCCATACCTGCTAATTCCATGTTTGAATGCAATTTCTATAAAAGAGCAATCATTTACCCTTTTTAATGCATAAACAATAGACTTACTGTGTCTCTCTCTCCACACAATGAGGGCAAACTGAAGTGCCTAGTACAATTTACTGTGACACATTTGTCACATTTAACAGAACCTTTTCTGGGTTTTATTTCCAAAACTGTACTAACGTCTATTTGAACACCCCTGTGCACACAAGGAAATTATTTAGCCTCTTGGGGCCTTATTTCTTTGTTATATTCTCTAAACACAATATAATTTTCAAAAAATTAACACCTTTTAATTATAGCTGAACATGAAACAAACACTAATTTGTCTCTAAAGCAGCCTAATCAATCCTCCTGAAACATTCTTTTTAAAACATATTTTATTGTAGGATTAAATCCGAATACTAAAAGTAACAAATATAGGAAATTTACATCGAATGCACCAAACATCACATATAATATGCATGGACCACTAACCCATTTGACGACTCCAAATTAAACAATAAATTCATTATAAACAATAAACAAATAAGACTGCAACTCCTTTTTAAAAGATACTCAGTTTTTAAGTTGATTTTGATAAATATATGTGTCAAAATATCAGATTTTATGAGCACACCATACTTCTTTCCATTTTATACATAGATAAGTTGTTGCAGGTGCAAAGCAAAGTAACTTCTAGTGTGTAGTCTTTGGGCTCCATGACTACAAGGAGTGGAATTAGTAGTGTGCAGGGAAGATGTTAAGAGCTAATTCTAAATTTTAATTTTATTGTATCCAACAATTAAACAATTTTTTTTTTAGATTTGCTATATATTATGGTCCCAGTGTGATCCTTACACTGAATTATGCTACACATGAGGGTATTACTGATGTGCAAACACTATGTTATATAGCCTAATCTCAAGATTTTCTGTCACCTACTCTTCAATATTTATCCACAAAAAATATTTCTATTAAGAACGTTTCACAGTTCCTTTGGGATTCTCTGGATCATTTCATTTTTAGTTGAGCTGCTTCTCCCCTATATTAAAAGATATCCTCACTCCTCTGTTTTAAAATAATTCTGTGATGCTTCCTTACCAAATGTGCCGACAATTACATGATATTAATGTATGTATCTGATACCATCAATGTTTTAATAAAATGTGATAGCTTTGTTTCATTTTATATATATATAGATATATCTATCTAAAAAATTTAAAGAAAGCAATAAAGAAAGAGAAAAGTGAAGGAAGATTTTTACCTTGCAGCTGTTTCTCAACTCGTTTCAATTCCTGTAAGATTGATGATATTTCCTATGAAAGAAAGGATGAAAAGCTTCATTAAGGAAAAAAGAGACTCATTAGTAAAAAATCCCACTTCCTAACCTTTGGAACTATTTGGGTTGTCCCTCTCAGCATCAAGAACACCCTTGCTGATGGTAACCTCGCCATGTCCACTCTGGGAGGTAGTGTTGAAGGCTAGAGAGCTGTGGCCTACTAAGAAATCAAGAGCTCCTCCACACTTGCTGGGGGGCACCAAACCTCACTCTGGCCCTGGCTCATCTGCCTGCACTATTTCTTCCCAAGTACAGACTTGTAGGCACCACAGTTCTGTAAAAATGGGGTAAAGTAACAGCAAACCTCTGACGGAAAGTTACAGTACAAGCCCAGTACTAACAGAATAGCGTGATTTATAACCTTGTTCAGATGTGAGTCAGAATAGTAAGGCAGCTGCATTGGGATTTTGTCTGCAACCACTGGGCCCTGTGCCTACCAGACCACTTGCTAACACAGACATAGCCACAGCAACGCATTCACAAACACAACAACTATTAAATGTACCACAGCTTAAATTACAAAATATGTAAATCCGTCAACTGAAGAACTGTTGCTGTTAATCCAACTGCTGAGGAGAGCTATCTGTGGTCTTCAAAAGCTGAGAATTTTCAAAGGCGCTGATTTCTGAAATCCATTTAACCCATTCCATAAACTCATTCTGAACTAAGTAATGTGATTTTTGTGGGTGGCAAAGAGATTGACCACCGTGAGTTTTAGAAAGTCATTATCTTTAAGCAGATTCCACAACTGAACTGGGCATAAGCGTTCCAAGGACAAAACAAACATCAGTTACAGTGGTCCTCAGTTCACTTTTAATAACATTCTGTGGTAAAAATAAGCATTGTATTTGAACAACACATTGCTCTGAAAACAGGGTAAAAACTTGGAATCACTGTATAGGCAAAAAAAACCCCAAACCCATACACTTTCAAACAATGTGAGGTGCTTTAATGCATTGAAAAACAAATTTGTAAAGTGCTGAACTTAGGTATAAATATACAACTAATCTTTTTCTTAATGAATGCCTCAAACCCCCATATTCGTGGCATTTAGAATATCAAACACAGAACTCCAATCTCATTCTGAAAATGGACAGGAAAAGAGACTCCTTATACTATCGTATTTCTAAATCAGAAACTTCCATGGCTAACTTGCTTAATTAAACTTAGATAAACCCCCCAAACTGTCATTGTATCTATTAAATTATAATACCGATTTACTAATGATTGCTCTTAAAAACTACATCGTTCTGCAGATATTATGAACCAAGCTTTTAATACTTCCAGGAAAAATCAATCTGGATGAGTCTAATAATGCATGATGAGCTGACAGAGAAGTGCCAGCCAGTTCAACTACAGAGGAAACATGTTCACATTTCGCTTCTGAGCAGTCCAATACAAAGTGTATGAGAGGGAGCTTCCTGTCCTGCCTTTCTCTTCTAGAAAAGAAAGCTGCCTTTGCAAACAGACATTCATGGTACTCCAGACCATACTCCATAATGTAGCCGGACTCTCCACCTGCTGGCACAGGCAGAGATGTTTTCCAACCCCTACGCTCTGAAGCCGAAGCAGAGGAGACGCATGCTAGGAAACAGCACGTATGCTCTGCCCCCTCATACTGTCACACAGTCTAGTCACAAAATGGCCATGCTTAGGCTGGGGTAGAAGACTACATGAAGTAACTAGAGCTGTAGTTGATACCCTACGTTTATCACTTCCACACAAGATTGTTTTTCACTGAAGAGAGCTTCTACTTCAATGTGTCTACAATTTATTTTCATTCATATCTAGTAATAATACAACTATTTATCTGAATATGAATATTCGGTATTAATAGAATTAAGCATTATATATTAAGTATTAACAGGTAATCAGTAGGTAGTCTTTAGATTGTAAAACAAGTCCATACAAAAGTAACCTAACATTCAAACTAATGGTTGTTACCTTTTCTTAAACAAAAGTTCTGACGGTCTACATATAGTCTAAAACCTTTTAATTGCATTCTTTATCTGAGAATTTCCCCTGAACAATTACTTTACTTACTCTTTACAAGATAGTAAGTCTTTCCAATTATTAAAGAAGATCAAGTTTATTCTTGAAATATACAAAGTCTAAATAAAACATTTTAAAGATTTTTGCCTTTGTGTCATTGAAAATAACAGATGCATCTACAGATCATTTAGAAATCAGGTAAGAAGCTCAAACAATCCCAGTAAAGGTAACTATTCATACCATGCTTGATGTTTTCACAATAGGAACTTCACTTTCAGCTCGCAACTTGTTTTCAATTTCTTCCCAATTTCTGTCTTTGTCCTTAAATAATATTCTAGAAAATAAAAATTTGAGAACAATATGTTAAAAATAGACTAAAATAAATAAACTAGAACAGAAGACTAGATAACATGATATTGAGAAAGCAGCATAGGGAGCACTGAATAGAAATAAAATCTGAAATATTGAAAACTGACAGAATCCAACCATACAGTTCAAATTTTTAGGGGAGCGTAAAGGATTTCAGCAATATCACTACTACTGACATTAAAATGGCAGCTCTGGAGCTAGATAATTGCTTATGGTGTTGAAAAAAACAGAGCTGATTCTTTATTCCAGCACTGAAATGTTGTTTTTAAAAATCTAACTATTTTACGGTAGTCAGAGAATTCCCCATTAACACTGCATTTTACAACAATTCAAAACATACGATAAAGATTAAAAACGGTAAATAAATGAAACTCTTTTACATTTGTATTTTACGTTAATTTAATGAAAAATAAAACACTTCATGAAATTAAAAGAAAAATGCATTTCATAGAAGTTTTCATTTAAAACAAATTGTGTACATATGATTTAGTAATATAAGTATCACTTCTACACATCTAAAGAACACATTTGTATTATGTGTAAAGAAGTCATTTGCCAAAGCATGAGGAGATTCCCCCATTTTTATGTTTTGTTTCGCTGCTGTGATAAATAATTTTTGGTTTGATTGGCACATCATAAACATAATATAAAAAAGGAATGTGCAGATATTTAAGGTCTCGCTATTAATTTTTTTTAAGTGATACCGTGATGACAGAGGAATCCAAATCCACTTTTTCTCTAATTGGTATTTCAGAGTTAAAGGTACATAAATAGCTGCAGTAAAACTGCTAAGCGCACAAACAAATTTACAATCATGACCAAAAAGTAGCATATCTTCAAATAGTAATTACTGTAGGTAGGTCTCTGAGGAAATAATTTTTAGGTGGAAATTCACAATACCTTGAGTCTCATAAAGACTTTCAAAGTCCTAAGAATTTGAAAGAAAGCCGTGTGACTTGGTACTGTATTTCTTTCTTCAATTATTTCTACTCTATGGAAAATCTTACTTTCTATGATTACTGTGCTAAGAACATCTAGGTTTTCAAAATGTGTACCCCGTCCTATCAGTATATAGATATCTGGAAGACTTCTGATACAGAGGTCTGCCCTCGCTGCTGCTTCAGGACATGACTTTGTCAGATGTTTCACTGAAGAGGAAGTGCCACTCAGATGACACAGTGTCACAGAATCAAGGCAAATGAACACTTTTGCACATGGTTTTAGTGTACTAATGTACAAAGCACATAAAGAGTAAACATTAATACCTACATCTTTTTGAGGAAGAAGAAAATAAACTAAAAGTAATAAAAACTACAGTGAAGAAAACATTAAACACTTTATGTCAAGTAGTGTCATCTTGGAACAAAGTTGATTATCAGACAACTGACAAGATTGATTTTATGTTCTGGAAGAGAACTGTAAAAGCCTGCAAAACCATACAACTGCACACCTGAATACCAGAAAGTCCAATTAAAATCAACAATTTAGAACTTCTACGACACTGATGAGTTAAAATAAATAAACAGAAAGTAGAGCTAATTAAATCCTTTATATGATCTTACACTAAAAGACAGGCAACTCCTGCACATATCTGGGTTCAGTACACAGAGAATCTTAAGCAACTATACTTTTGATACTTCAACGTCATTTATCTCACACTGGAAATCAAAACAAAAGTAGAAAAAAAGGCTTTATTTATCAGTAAACAGCACTAGTGCTTTTCTGTTTCATTTAGCATCTTTCTCGTGATATTAAAACACTTCTATCTTTATGTGTTTGATTAATGTCTTTGCTTGTGTATGCGGTGTTTTCAGTCTTACTCTGAGATAGTGTTCTTACTTCTCCTTTACATTTTGAAAGCTTTACATTTCACATGTCATTTAATTAAAAGGAAAAAAATGAAAGCAGTAGTTTAAAAAAATGTTACTATTTCCACTAGAAAGTGAACAGGCCAATTTGTGTTCGCTATAATTTTAGAAAACCTATTTCCTTTTTACAATATTTTTTTCAATTCTTCATTTAGTACATTTTAACTGCCTGGAGGGGTATCTTCATCTCTGTACCCTTTGCTCTTCCTTCTTATAACCATACTCTTGATATTAAAAGACTATATTTATAAATGCCTGTTACCTTCTGCTCTTGCCTTTCCCTACTTCCTGAGACAAATTTGCCTGAACTTTCTTATTCAATTATTTCTTATTTAACCGCAGAGACCGGCAAATAGTACCTGCACTGACCTGAATGGTGGATTTTGCCTGACTAAAGAGGTACTTGCTGGCTACAAAGCAAGCCAGTAACACTGCACTCACATTGTACAGCACTGATAAAACCACATAGGTCTTCTCACCGCAAAACCTATTTACCTCTTCCCCCCATAACCTCTGAAAATTCCTGTGAGCTCATTATAACATGCAAAAGGCAGAAAAGCAAACAAACTGCCTATCTGCTTCCTGAGAAGCCACCACAATAATTTGTTAGCAAAGAATGGATTACAGGACACATGGTGAGAACAATGCAAAATTTTTAAATATGATGTAGCTTTGTGTACACCAGCAAATAAGAACCTAACTGATTATACAAAGTAACAAATGAAAATAAAGTATAAAAAATTAACTTAGCAATACCCAACCTATGACCTTATCCTGAAGAAAACGAAAAATGTGTAGAGGATTTGGTGAGAGGACAGAACCAGGCACCTGAAGTGGTTCAATCTGAGCACCACACTAGGGGGAAAAAAACCCAGTTTGACCAGTACTGGGAGAAGTTAATCAAAGAACACAATGTCAAAAGCTTCTCTAAATCCTGTTTCTTCATATAAGGTAGGAATTTTGACAGAACTCAGTGGAACTCAGAACTTTATCTATAAATTAGAAAACAGAAATGGCAGCTCTAATGCAGTGGAGAAGAAATTAGTCAAGTAAAAAGATACATATTTCTTTTTATCCTCATATTAATTTATTTTCATGATTGATTTCACCTCAATTTAATTTCTGATAGGTCTGCTTGTCAAAAATCACTGAAAATATTTATGTTTTTAATACTTTAGCTAAAGTCAAAGGGGTCTTTCTGTAAAGCTAGGTATCGCAACTAAAAGATAATTGAAAGAAGAGAGCTCACATTCACAGGAAGCACGTCCTTCTCCACTTGGACCCAGAGAGGAAGGATGCAATTTTTTAACACGTATGATGCAATTTGCTGTGTTGTGCCTGTGCTCTTGGGAGGGAGGCTTACATTGATGAACAAAAAAAATTTGAGAGAGGACTTTTAAAACACAGTAAGGCTTACTGGCTTACTCTTATTGATGCCTCTAAATCCCTCCTCTCATTTCAGGTTCAAATACTTTGGAAAAACACACAAGTGTTTGACAAATCCTGGTTGATCCTCATTGTATCTGTTCTGGGCAGAAATTGTAACTGGTTTACCTCCAGTAAAAGGAATAGAAGAACACTAGACTAGTTGGTTGAACTCATGTGCATCAAAACAAAGCTACGGTAAAATCTGTAATAGGTCCCAGCTGCCCTTTATGCTCTAAAACAACATTTCTGAAACTATTTTTTCCAATTCAAAATACTTATAACATTATGAATAACATCATATTATTCAAATTTATTCTGAGAAGCAGGAAAACGAAGTTTTAAGCACAGCTTTAGGGAATTTCTTAAATAATTGCTTATTAATTAAAGTTTCTCCATGGTATTTTTATAGAAATATGCAATTCCACTCTCTTTAAATGTATATAAAGTGTTTATATGTACACCTACATTTATAATATCATACATGATCACATCTTTATTACATTTCTTACAATGCAGTTGACTTACCTGTTAAGATCAGAAAATTAATTTGAAAAGTGTAAGACTTGATTTCATAGTTATCTGCTTTTCTCAGAATAAATTTACATTCATAAATTTATGTTAACCAATAATACTGAAGTTGA
>VZTM01021940.1:0-11214 GCA_013400555.1 Jacana jacana | reverse complement strand
ATGCTAAAACATATTCCCCTTTGCTTTTCTGCAACTAATTTGGGTGAAGTGTTCTGTAATTAATTTATCTTAATTTGAAACATTGCTGTTGCTATATCACATCATTTTGTTTTTAAAGTAGTCAATAAATAGCAACTTGAATCAAACATCAAGCAACAATTTCAGCCTCATATGGACAGACTTGTTTCACCGAGTCTCTTTAATGTTTACCACTATCTTATCCTTCCACTGAAAATATAAAACAAAAAGATATTTTTAATAGTTGATCAAAGGGACAAGGTCATAGCTTGCAAAATTAAGCCATGATCCAAGAATTGAACACTTTTTGAATAAAGAGTAATTTTTTCAATAACTACAGATTATACCATTAAAGTAAAAAATTCGAGAGCCAAGGAAGTTCATCTTCATTACAAAATAACTATAATATTCTTGATGGGATGATATTAATAAAGACAGGTTAAAGTAATTTCTTCTTACAGTCTTTTCTTATGACTGTCTACATGTAATGCTGTTCTTTTTCACTTTCTTTTTCACACTGATACTTTTTTAATAGGTTTCACATGACAGACCAAGTGCAATGAATAATATAAATAATAAGAATGAAATGGTATAAAATGAAAAGATATTGTGATATTTCTATGTTTTCTTAGAACAGCAGTGTGCCCTTGTTCAGTTCCATTGTTATTTCTTTACTCCTGCAGAGCTGTTTTCCTCCAGCTTGACATGTTAGTCTGTATGATGCATTTTTTAATTTGTTATAAATACTCAGAAACTTTAAATGTCTGACATGTTCTAAAAACTGTTGCGACTCTTACTATATTTTTGTTGCTGCGTGTATCTTTTAGTGCCTGCAACTTTAGAGTATTAACTATGCCTATGCCAGTTATCTTTTTGAAATAATAGCCAAACAAATATATAATTAAAAGAAGATAACACTACATATTGTAGTAGACATGCATAATAAAACTATGCCAATATACATTTTGTGCAAACAGTTGCCTCTATAAGAACAGCCTTCTTTTCATATTAAATAGTAGAAAATGAAAGCTCCAGAGCAAAGCATTTCGTCTGGGTAGACCTCCATTTATTTTATCTCATTATTTAGAACTTACTGGAAAAGAGGATATGAGCTGCTGAACCATTACCATATTATTTTCACAGAGTACTGCATGCAGCAGTCATCATTTTAATCTACATTTTACTCCCTAAAGCACCACATACATGTACCAAACAAATAGCATAATGT
The DNA here is from genome assembly GCA_013400555.1 of Jacana jacana. Classification (NCBI taxonomy): domain Eukaryota; kingdom Metazoa; phylum Chordata; class Aves; order Charadriiformes; family Jacanidae; genus Jacana; species Jacana jacana. Next base: position 9,968 of record VZTM01021940.1, on the reverse strand, counting down.
ATCTAGCTGAAACTTAAAATGAGTTAAACTGCAACATTACCATCTGTTAGTATGCTGCCTGGATGTCTGGATGATATCTAATAACAACATTCCACCTCCTAAAGGTTTTTTTTTTTGGGGGGGGGTGTTGTTTGTTTTTGGTGTTGGTTTTGTTTTTGTTTGTTTTCTTTTGTTTTTTTTTTTTATTGACTGGAAATGTGTGAGATTAAGTTAGGCTGGTCATTAGAAAAAAACTCTTCCCAGAAAGAGTGGTCCGTCACTGGAATAGGCTGCCCAAGGAGGTGGTGGAGTCACCATCTCTGAATCTGTTTAAGCATCGATTAGATATGGTGTTGAGGAATATGGTGTATTAGAGAACTTTGTAGAGTAGGGTTGATGGTTGGACTCGATGATCCCAAGGGTCTCTTCCAACCAAAATGATTCCATGATTCTAAGTATTGAAAGTATGAAGTTTCAACTTCTACTACATGCTCACAGCACCTTCATCAGAAAACAAAGATCATAAGCTCTTACTTTTAATTTAGTTATTTGTTTTAGAGATTAGATATTTTTTAATTCTGCAGGAGAGTATCTTTTTATAAAACACAGCATTACATTACAAACAATTACTCCAGTTGGGGTCATGCCAGAGAGATCCCACCTGAACAACTGCATCCAACTCTGGAGCCATTAGCACAGGAAGGGCATGGACTTGTTGGAACTGGTACAGAGGAGGGTCACAAAGCCGATCAGAGGAGTAGAGCACCTCTGTGATGAGGACAGGCTGAGACAGTTGGGGTTGTACAGCCTGGAGAAGAGAAGGCTTAAAGGGAACCTACAGGAAAGGCTGGGGCAAAGACCAGTTGCAGGGCTTGTTGCATTAGGGAAAGGGGTAATAGTTTAAAATTAAAGGAGGGAAGACTTAGACTGGATATAAGGAAGAAATGTTTTGCAATGACAGTGGTAAAATACCTGGCAACATTCAATGTCAGGGTGGATGGGGCTCTGAGCAACCAGATGCAGTTGAAGATGTCCCTGCTTATTGCAGAGGGGTTGGACTAGGTGACATTTAAAGGTATCTCCCAACCCAAATTGTTATGTGATCTTATTTACTATATTTAGTTCCAAGCATTTTAAAAATATAAGAAAAAATATTCTGGATCATAATATCATCATATCTTATAAATGTTTTAAAAATATGTTTGTAATGCCTTGTCAATAAAGAGAAGATACATAGCTCCCCCACATAGTTTTGTTAGCAAAAGTAAACAAAACCATGAAAATTTATTTAAAACCATTCCTGATATTAACTGAATCACTGCATATTATAATAAAATACCTTGGAATACACTCGAAATGCCTAATATTATTTCAGTTCAAAAGTAGTCACAAAAGGAGAAACAAAGCTTATTTTTATTGGTCGATGAATTTAACAGATTCCATTGCTTGGATTAACATTAACATGCCAATGTTCTTCCTGTGAATCCAGTTTTCCGGTGACTTAAGATTTGCTTAAACATAACATTATTTACTTCTAAACTAAAAAGTATCTCTTCTGCCACTTAAGTTCTATAACTGTATGAAAAAAGTGCATAATATTAATTCTTCATTGCTGTATGAGAGACAAAATATATGTTGAAATGATTTATGATTTGTTATCAGATTTAAATGTTTTTCAGCTCAAAGCTAATTTCAATTCCTGCAGTTTTGAGTAAGAGAGATTTAGATTCCTGTAATACATGGAATATTAAGATAATTAAAAAAAAACACATCTGTAAATAAAGTTTGGAATTTCTTTTTTTTTAACATGCTGGTTTTTTCAGGTGTACTTGCCATGGGTTATTTTTAACCCTTACAAGTTTCCTTGAACCTGTTAGTCCCACTCACCCATTGCATGTTCTCTGCCATCACTCAGAATTTATTTCAGTGTAAGAAAGTGATTTTTATATATATATATAAATATTTATATATTTGATAAGATGACAGCGTCTTACAGATTTTTCCCATATTGCATTTATATAAATACATACACAGTGTATGTCATATAATAGAAAATATATGCCATATATAATAAATTAATCATTAATATTAGCTATATATATCTTTATGCCAGATGTAAATATTAAACATAAGTTTATTATATTACTATGTTAATTTATACAATATCTTCTTTGTAAACCATTTTAAGTTTTACCAGCTAAAAAGCTATTTAGAGCCTTCTACTTTTCTGGTTATTGACTCTATATGAACATCCTTATTGAAGGATTTATTCATGTACAACAGTGATACTTTCCAGGACATGAACAAATCCTCTTCTATAAATAGTGTGAAAATAAACAGCTGCAAACAAATGTACTGCTTCAAGTTAACATCTAACACACAGTGGCTTCTTGTAAGTCTTGCAACTGCTGTAACATTCATTTCAGCCCTATTAACTTGTGTCTTCCAAATTATTAAAGAAAATTCATGTGTTATGTAGAACCATAATATTAGTCACAAGTATCCCAACATTTATCAGTTACTGATAGAAAAGCTACTTTGCTCATTAGAGAACTCAATTAGTCTTTTAAAGCTGTAACTTTTGTCTGCATTTCACCTTTAGAAACTGTGCTGTTGCCATTACCTACAACAGAAATGCCTTCCTATTTCTCTTCCATTTCCCTGCTAAAAATATTATATTTTGAATCTACCTGATATAATTCCCACTATACTGTCAAAATCTGTATGTATGGGCTTTTATATTGCATTTACTTCATTCTGACTTGCGAGTATGCCAGTAAAAAGTAATTTGCTTCCTTTTCCCGTACTGTATCACATAAAGGGACAATACAAGCCTATTTCCTGCTTTCTCAGTTGTCTTTCTGTCTATTCCCACTTTAAGAAATACATGGTTAGGAAATCCGTAGGAGTAAGTCTAAGGGTATCTCCTCCGATCACTCATGTGTCAAGAGAATAATGTTTCAAAAGGCGTGGCGTTTCTATGAAGAAATTAAAAAAATCAGGAATTGGATGGTTGAGCCTTGTCTGTGCCATTCTCTGCTTTCCAGCAGGAAACAATCTCTCTTTCTAACTTCAGCTTGTCAGCAAATCAGAAATTAAGCTGATCTCCTTTAGATATTACTAGATATCCAGCAGATGTCATTCAGGGTGAAGTAAAACAAACACAACAGCTACGCTTCAGAATTCATTATGTAATAATCCATAATCTGTAAAATATATTTAAAAAAAAAAAAGAACACACCAAATGCCTACAAAAAGTCTTAATGAACTTATCTATGGCATTAAAACACATAGTTTGTGCCACAATACTCACAGATTGTGGAGTAATTAAAAACATATAAAAAAAAAAAAAAGAAAATTACTAAAAAGTATGTCTTAGGATATTTTAAGCATGCCTTATCTCTCTTAACCTCTTTCAGATTGTTCTGAAACAGCACTGTATCTAAGCCCTTGTTCATGTCAACGCTACTCTGCATCAGCATAAGAGGGAGCTAGTTGCTCCTGCCAACAAGTGTCATGAAGCAGACCCAAGGAACTACCATCCAGAGGAACTGCACCGGAGAGAGAAGCAGAGCCCCAGTCATTAACAGATGGCAGAAATGTTAATTTCAGACCTGTAGCTATTATAATATTATTAATAGGCCATGCTTTTCCACTGACACACAATCTTTCAGAGAGAGAGTGAGACCACATACCCCTCACAACCATAAATACTACAGATCAAAATATATTACTTATGAAAAAGTTGCTGATGGAGGAGTCTCTGAAACCTCCTTGATTTGGAAGAGATTTCTGCAGTTCTACTTCCACTGAAAATGAGTCATATGATCCACCCACCTACCTGGTTAGAAATACCATGCCTGTGTAACCAAAGTGAGGTAGTTTGGCTCTACACTGAATACGGTTTTAGGTGACAACCTTCATTCTTCCCTCGAACTCTACAGTCATAGAATTCCAAATGTATATCGACTGGGGGAAGGGTGAGGAGCCAATACACCTCAGGATCCCTGGAGAATGATAGCAGCAAAATACTGAGCCTACTCACAAATAATGTGTTTTAGCTACTTTTCTTACGATGGAAACTACAGAAATAACTGAAGACTTACTGTAGATTTATTTCTAGGGAAAGAGAGCATTGAAAAAGATAGAATAAAATTGATTTCCAGCCAAGCCAAATGGAATGAATGGCTTTTTCCAGTTCATAAAATATCTTATGATCTTTCCATATTCATATGGACTAAGCAAGAGGACAATTCATAATTATTTTAGCAGACTATACTGATGTTTCCATAGACTACAACAGTTCCAACTTGGAACAGTATATAAATTACAGAAAAGATGTCTAGTGAGAGCTAGTATTCTGTTACAACTGCATTTATTTTTTAATTGCAGTTTGCACAAGTTATTTTTTTCATCTAATCTGCAGTAACTAACTCAAATCATAAGTCTAGTCATTAAAGGGGAAAAAGTAAGTAATGTTTCATGTGAAAAAAAATTGCAAAATAATAAGACTTTCTTTATGAAACACAAACAGCATTTATTATTGACATATGAAGTGGAACTATTAATTCATGCAGCCCACACACACTACTTGATTAAAAATACAGATAATTAAATCAATAAATAAGTAATTTCAAGTCTAATCCTTTATCTGCTGTAAAATTTACACAGTATTTCCAAAAGTTTAATGACTTACAACAAAGCTCTGTCAAAAGTTCTGAAATACTGAAAACAATTTTCTTCAGGTTTGGAAAAACCTAAAATTCCATAAGGTTAAAACAACAAAAAAAATTATTCATGCATATGACTTAGAAAAGTCTGAAACAAAAAATAATATCAGCTCTAAGGTTCCTGGGTCACCTACTACTCCCTAAGTTCCAAATATCTGGTTCTCTGTAGTGGTTCTGAACCCTTCTAGAGACATCCATCAGCACCAGATGTCGACTGTGAATATTACAGAGCATCAATCATGCAAAACAAGAGACTCAGCAGAGTCAGTCTACTTAAATTCCTGAGTGCTCAACAGGGTCTGAAAAACACACTAGCACTTGTGGTGTTTTTCTGAGTGTTTCCAGGTTTTTCCCTGCAGTCTGGGTTTCTGTCCCAGAGCAAAGAATTCCTCTGGCCCCAAGTTGTAAAGTAGTCTGCAGTGATTGTAATGTGGTGATGCTGTATTGAAACTGTGAACTCTGGAACATATGCTGCCTAGAAACCTATTTGCACATCATCAGAAGATACCTCTGATGTAGTTCCTAACAAGCGTATTACATAATTCTCTGAACAAAAGGTTTTGTCAAGACATTTTGTTATCAGTTCTCCTTGGGAGCACAAATGCCACTTAAGTCAGAAGGACTTCTGTGTATAGACAGGTACCTCAGTATGGATACGTATCTCAGTTCATTTGCAAATTCTAAGCAATGCATGTAGTCCTATTTCTTTCAAGAATTTTTAGTCAAGAAGACTAAAACTTGCCATGAATAACAACATAATGTTAAATATCTAGTCTCCTTGCTAGGAAGCCTTGCTAAACAATCTTTCATACTATCAGCTTAAGTTTGTGACACATGTTGCTTACTGACTCTCAAGCAATTTCAGAGATGGTACTAACAAGACCCAAAGGGAAAAAGCTGAAATAAGTTCTTCTTTTACTCAGAAGGATAGACGAAAAGCCACCATGTGATATCAATAATATGCATTCCTCTTCCCCAATTCGCCCAGACATATGAATTCTATTGTCAAAACTAATGAAATACAAACAGAGACTATTGAATAAGCAGTGAAAAAATGTATTTTTTTCCTAGTTTTAGTAACCTAGAACAAAACAAATAGATATAGCAGACTCAGTAGATAAAGGGACATAGAATTTTTAAATTAATGCCTTTGGTAAGTACTGTTTGTCACAATTACTTAACACTGATTATATTTGTATTGTGTTGTCTTATATTTAAGTGCACTTAGACATAAAGTAACTCTTAATGTTATATCTGCATATATGTTACTTTATTTATTATTAATGCTCATTTATGCTAAGTATTTACACAGTAATAAGCAATATATATACTCTTTGAAAAAAGTTCTAAATATAATCTGTAGAACACTAAGTCAAGGCAGGACACTTGTATGTTTATTTCACACGTAATGAGTTCTTATGTATTAAAACAAATCCAACTTTCTCTTTTGTTCTTTAATATAATAGAGATTTGAAATGATATTCAGAATCTACTCCTAACTGTCAAAAGAAAGGCAAGGCTTTTTTAATCCATGTGAACTCTAAGAAAAATCTAAGTATTACTGCTGAAAGTATAACTGGGTTGGGTGCTAAGCACTGCCTTCAATACTTTGGCAGCCAAGATTTTACAAAGGGTAAATTCAGCTTGCAGTAACTAAGTCAGAAAATTTACCTTGGATTTATGACTGCAGCCCCATGTCCTGTGGTCAAACTGAGAAATACATTCACCTTCAGCACTCCCTTTTACAAAATACAACATAAATATATAGTCACCTTATAAAAGAAATTGGTGCGTCCAACAGATCCAATTCTTCCTGTGTGGTTCATGAAACAAATGTTTCCTTCAGTGGCACCATAAAACTCACAGATCTTAACAGCACCAAATCTGTCTGAAAATTCTCTCCATACATCAATTCTTAATCCATTTCCAATTGCCAGTCGGACTTTGTGATTTTTTTCTCCTTCCTTCTGTTTGAAAAAAAATAGAAAAAAAAATAATGTAATATATAATATACTGATAAATGGATTTGATTTTTGCTTATGTTGATGGAAAAAATATATCTTCTTTAAATACACAAAGTATAAAAAACAACAGCAAAAATAAAAATAAAAATTAAAGAAAGCTGATGTAGCTTGCCTACAGCTACAACGTAGCAAACTGTAATCAAAACCCTATTATCTTGTTGCTCATCTTTGCATGAACAAGCAAATTATTTCCTGAAAAATAGCTACATTAATTTATAAACATGCTTCCATATTTTAGAAGTTGTATGATCTTATGTTTTTTCTACTCAGAGGAATCAGAAAATCAGGAAGAACAGAGAACGGCAGGAATTATTTCTGTCAAGGGATTAAAGTCTGCATAGATTAATAGTCACTTCATTGTGTCTTCAGACTGATTATAAGAAACAATCAGATTTCACACCCTTGTAATATGTTTTTTCCCACACATTGCATATGAGTCATCTTCAGTATTTCTTTCAATATTGAGACTTGCAAAGTTTTGTTCAATGTTACTTGGAATACATTATTTCTTGGTGGTCTTGAGGCTTTACTGTTATTAACTCCCATATTTTATTACAAGAAACACAATTGTATGTGTTCATCCAGTTCAGTGAGACTCTACTTCATAGAATCATAGAATCATTTAGGTTGGAAGAGACCCTTGGGATCATCAAGTCCAACCATCAGCCCTACTCTACAAGTTCTCCCCTACACCATATCCCTCAACACCACATCTAATCTACTCTTAAACACAGTCAGGGATGGTGACTCCACCACCTCCCTGGGCAGCTCATTCCAGTGACTGACCACTCTCTCTGTGAAAACTTTTTTCCTAATGTCTAGCCTAACCCTACCCTGCTGCAGCTTGCAGCCATTCCCTCTTGTCCTGTCGCCCATTGCCCTTGAGAAGAGACCAGCACCAACCTCTCTACAATGCCCTTTCAAGCAGTTGTAGAGAGTGATGAGGTCTCCCCTCAGCCTCCTCTTTCTCAAACTAAACAATCCAAACTCCCTCAATCGATCCTCATAAGCCTTATTCTTCAGACNATCCAAGTCCCTCTGTAGAGCATCCCTGTCCTCAAGCAGATCAACACTCCCACCCAACTTAGTGTCATCTGCAAACTTACTAATAGTGTTTTCTATGTCCTTATCTACATCGTCAATGAAGATATTAAAAAGGAAAGGCCCCAATACTGAGCCCTGAGGAACACCACTTGTGACCGGCTGCCAGCTGGATTTAACTCCATTGAGCACCACCCTTAATTCTCTGAATTAAGAAATACATTTAGAAATGTATTCTCTGAATACATTTCTAAACCTTGTGATCGGATGGAGCACCTTTAAAATATAATCAGACTTAAGTTGAATTATCAGAAGGCAAAACAGCTATAATGTTACTTTGTTGATGGTTTTGTTTGGGTTTTTTGGTTTGGTTTGGTTTAATTTCACCTATGTTGAAATGAGATTTTGTTTTTAATCATTGCAAATCATGGTAATACAGAATGCCCAAGAGGTGGGATACCACAAAATAAATATACATACAGTTTGCTACCACATTATCTTTGTTATCACACCATTTGTGTATACTTCTACATATGTACTCTTATACAAATGTAAACAAACACTTCTCTGCATACATATACACATACATGCACACATTCACACTGTTAGGTCCTGGTCATGTCATGTGTACATATCATGTACACAACTATACTTGAGGCTTGTACAGGTACATGAGGCTTGTACCTGTTCCTCAAAGGCTTATGTCTTGGTCAAATTCAATTTTTCATGATTGTGAATTCTCACTTCTATAACAAAACCTGCAATTGCAGTGAAATCTTAAGTTCCTGCTCTAAATCACAAACACCAACCAAGCTATTTCTTCCCTCTTCAAAACCAGTAACTCATAGAAAGATAAAAAGTTCCCTTATTAAGCTTCAGAGTCTTTCTTCTGGAAGTTAAGTCTTCTTGATGGAATGATGCAGCTAGGAACTCACCTATTTCACTAGTCACTGGTAGCTCTTGACACATTACAATCTGAGGAATTATCCTGCTATTTTACCTCAAAACTACATCAGTCACCAGCTTTTTTTTTTTTTCTACAACAACCTAATACTTTCCCTTTCCCTTCTCCTTGTCTACCTCATTTTAGATGCAAACATAATTTCTGGACATACAGCACATATTTCACTGACTTAACACTAAATCATTCTTAGAAGTGCTGCATGAAGGACATAGCCGGGAAGTAAACATGTAGCACTGAAGTGTCTAAAAATTGCCTATAGATGTAATTTTTTAGTGGTTTGGTTTTTAAACTTCAGATGTAGTATCACAATGGAAAAGTGTAGATTTTCATATATCTGAAATAATAAGGTCTGCTATATTACAGATTCAAAATCATTATACTGTCAATGAACAATAAAAGTATTCCCTTTTTTAAGTGAAAGTGATTCAGTGCTACTTTGAACTCAGTCAGAAAAGCTTTTAACTATTTTTTTCCCTGAGAAGATTGTCTGCCATCTTTTGAATTGAGCTTTTAAAGTCAGCTCAACTTAAAACTTTTCAAAGTGGGTTATTTTCCTTACAGTTTCATTGCTACACTTAAATTAACACGTCAGTAACTGAACTGCACTTACGTCTTGCTGATGCCACTGAATTATTAAAATGTACTGGCCTTGCTAAGATATGAAAAATAGCACTAGAGATTCTTTTATAGAAATCCTTTTTTCCACAGAACAAATATGTGCATATATATATACACCCACTAATTAAGTGGGTCATTCATCAGGCTGAAGCATTCAAATTCTCTCAAGACCAAGTTAATAAGCAGGTGAGTTTGCTTTTATTATTTAGACTTTTAAAAACTCAAAAGCATTGATTGCTATTTGCTGAAAAGACAGAAACTCAGATGAACTAGAAAACAGTGGCCTACATGGATTATGTTTTTTGTTTGTTTGTTTGTTTTTCCAAAAGGACAAATACAGCATAATTTATAAGTGCAATTATTTCAATACCTTTAGTTCCTCGTGTTATTTACAGCATCACAGAATCACAGAACAGTAGGGGTTGGAAGGGACCTTCGGATATCATCTAGTCCATTCCCCCTGCCAAAGCAGGTTGGCAGCATATTTTTGCTGGTTTATATTACTACAGCATAAAGTTGTTTCTCTAGTGGAACAGACACAGAGTAAACCTGACAGGTCAGCATTCTACTGTGCTTGCAATGCCAACACCTATCAACAATACTATCTCACCA
>VZTM01021938.1:15064-66114 GCA_013400555.1 Jacana jacana | reverse complement strand
GGTTTTTTTTTTTTTTTTTAAATTCAGCGGCAAAATGTAAAAGAACTGCCTGGGAGACGGAAGAAGATATTTTAAGACTTCATCATCATATCTAAAGAGGAGCACACCAGGGGAACCAAATATTTGTCGTGCCTCTGACAAGTGATCATGGTCTGAAGACAGTTCTTATTGCAGTAACATAAATACTGCTTTAACAAGGCTTATTTCAAATGGCTGAAAAAAATGTCAAGTCTCATCAACTCAGAAAATTGAACGGAAAAGCTGAATGAAAGTGTTATGAATGAAACCACACTGAACCCCAAGACGTGAGCTTCTGCTGCTTGATGCTGTGACTTAGTGGAAATGGGGAAGAAGCGCTTAAGGACATAAGTATACGTGCAGCATAAACAGACAAAAAGGGAATTTGGTAATGGATACCAAGGAAAGGAGAAATTGTTTGAAACTTAGTCACGAGTCAAAGCATAAAGGGTAAAATGCTGCAAAACACAGTATTTGTTTATTCCCGTTCCATTCTTTTATAGAGTGCTTTTTCTCATCCTACATTTTATTTGCTTCAGTTGACTTTATTCATGTTTTAAAAACCTGCCTGCAAAACTTCAACTGGCACAGAGAGGCTGAAACAGGAAGCAAGATGGGACAAGAAGTTTGAAATGACAGAAGGCGCCTTGCCTTTTTTATTATATATATTTTTTTTTTTTAAATTTTTTCTAATTTTTCTTTTTACACCACCCGCTCACAATTAAAACTTTATCTCCTCCAGATGACACACAGAAGGTGGGCAGGATTTTAGAAGCAGCTGATAGATGATCGTGGCAAGTAGGATGGCTGATTTTAATAGCTATCCCGCAGTGCAACTTCCACTGGCCGTGGTTAAACCCTCCCATGGCTTGAGACTGGTGGAACACCACCACCCCTGCCCCGCAGGTGTCAACGTTTCTACTGGTGGCACCTGACAACATGAAGCCTCAACATCTTTAGTTCTCTGTCAGATTTCTGCCTGTCAGACCTCACATGCATGGCTTACAATGGGGGCAGCCATGTAGGCCGAGACCAACCACCTGTATTTTACAGAGCGGTATTTTAATCTTTATATAGATACATTTATTTACTTATTTATATTTTACTATAAATGTGGTCTCTTAATCCCACTTGAGCCTTTCACTGAAACAAGGATACAATCCAGTGTAGGATTGATTCATAGAATCATAGAATCATTTAGGTTGGAAGAGACCCTTGGGATCATCAAGTCCAACCATCAGCCCTACTCTACAAGTTCTCCCCTACACCAGATCCCTCAACACCACATCTAATCTACAATCATGGAATCATTTAGGTTGGAAGAGACCCTTGTGATTCCTTACCAGTTCTGGGCCCCTCAGTTCCAGAAGGACAGGGAACTGTGGAGAGAGTCCAGGGCAGGGCTACCAAGATGATGGAGGGAGTGGAGCATCTCCCATAGGAGGAANTTCCAATCCCTGATACTCTGTGATTCTGTGAGAAAAAGATGCCAAGTGAATCAGGCTTGAGAAGAATGACAAAATAAAAATTGCAGGCTCCTTTCCTGCTCACCATCCCATGTCACTTACCAAAAAACCACAAGATACCATTTAATGCCAAGGAATCTGTTTGCATGATGGAGACCTCTTCAGTGAGCAATTTCACCCAGCTCTTTCAGCCCAGATCTGGAACACATGCTTCCTTTTTTTTTTTTTTTTATTTAAAAATTAAACATTAGCAATTTTTTTAATTTAAAAATTAAAGATTTTCTTTTTTTTTTTTTTTTTAATCCATGACAGCTGCTGTTTCCAGAGATTTTTAAAAAAAAAAAGGGGGAGATTTTGAGGAGATAAAAAAAGTATGCAAAGAATTGTCATCTAGCAGGTGCACTTGAGAATAACAACCCTTTGGTTTTGTGATTCTTGGGAAAAGTTATCCCATGTCTTTTGGGACACAAAAATTCCTTGTGAGGCTAAGCCTCCCCAAAAAAGATAGTAGTAGGAAAAAAAAAACCTGTATCTCTTTAGAATTCCCTTTGTAGTTTCCTGTCATTTGTTCTTTTGTCTTGACATCGATGGAATGGGCTTTTTGTGTTCTGTGTATGGTGCATAAATACAGAGAATGCATTTCATGGGAAATGGAAATATGTTTTCTTTCCTGACAGAGATGATGAGTTGCCTTTTTGAGAAAGACTCTTCACCAGAATTAAACTAGAAATGTTTTTTTTTTTAAAGAAGTGGAATACTGAAAACTCATGAAAACTCAACATTGTTCTTGAGTGTTCAGCAGGGCTGAAAAACCTCCCTTTCTCTTGGCTCGAAACTTTCTGTAATTCAGAATTCTTATTTGGCTTGTTTATGCCCCGAATCTGTTTCTCCTGTCTTATTCCTGGATAATTCATTTCGGTTCCTGCTGTTGGGCCAAACGTACCATACACAAGTATTCTCAAATTTGTCTTCAGCAGTTTTTGCTGAAACTGGAACATACATAAATCTGTCGTGACATTCTCTCTTATGCTTCATTATATGTTCTCGAGAGCTTGTACAGTCTGTTATGTCTTTGTTTTTCACTTACTGCTTTTGCACTTGCTGTAAAGATTAAATATATATGATCTACATTTCAAGTTACTGCTCCTAATTCTTTTTGGTCCTGTATCGTTGTTCCAGACTGGTATGAGAAGCCTTGGTGGAGTGAGAGGAAGGTTGAAAGCAAGGCTACTGACAGAACTTTACAGTGGGTGATCTATTTATGCTGTAGATAGATGGCTTTACGACTTAAACCAAGCAAAGTTATTCCACTGCTGTTACATGTGCAAACACTTTAATTGTGCTTTGAATGTTGAAATATTGGATCTCAGTATGTGATTGTGTGATTTATTTTTGCAAGAATGTACTTAGCGTACCTATAATTTCCCTGTTCCAAACTATCAATCCCTCAACTCCACAAATGATTTTTTGAATAAATTATGCATGTTAGAGCAGATGACTGCCCCAGGGTATTATATAACTTTCCTTAAAAATTGTACAACTGTCACCTAAACAATTTGTGTACGTGTAAAATGGAAAAGCAAATACATGTACTTTCCCCATTATGTAGTTTAAGTGCAGCTTTTCGCTCTCGAGTTGGAAAAATGAGATCCCAAAAAAAGGCACCACCTGTGCCTTTTACCAGCGTTTTTTCCTGTTCTTCCCACTCCTGAGCATAGAAGGAATACTGTGGTTATCAGGGAGGGATCTGGCAAAGCTGAACCAAGAAACCACATCGATGATAGACCAGTTTAATAGGGAGATTTAGATTTAATTCAGTCCTGTGGTGGTGTCTCCTGCCATGATAGACACCTTTTACAAAGACTAAACCCTCAAATTACAGGGATTTAGAGTTGCAGAATCTTCATGGTTGGAAAGGACCTTGGAGATCATCAAGTCCAATCATATGCACACAACACCACCACCACACCCTACATTTTGGTCACTAGAGCATGCCCTGCAGTGCCACATCTACACGTTTCTGAAATACCTCCAGGGATGGTGACTCCACCACCTCCCTGGGCAGGCCGTTCCAGGGCCTGACCACTTTTGCAGTAATGTCATTCTTCTGAATACCTAATATAAACCTCCCCTGTCACAACTTCAGACCATTTCTTCTGGTCCTGTCATTATTCCCTTAGGAGAAGAGACCAACACCCACCTCTCTGCAACCTCCGTTCAGGGAGTTGTGGAGGACAAGGAGGTCTCCCCTCAGCCTCCTCTTCTCCAAACTAACCATGCCCAGTTCCCTCAGCCTCTCCTCACAGGACTTGTTCTCCAGACCCCTCACCAGCTTGGTATCTCTCCTCTGAACACACTCCAGCCCCTCAATGTCCTTCTTTCAGTGAGGGGCCCAGAACTGAACTCAGCACTCGAGGTGAGGCCTCACGAGTGCCCAGTACAGAGGCACCATCACTTCCCTCCTCCTGCTGGCTGCGCTGTTCCTGATCCAGACCAGGATGCTGTTGGCTTTCTTGGCCACCTGGGCACATTGCTGGCTCATGTTCAGCTGGCTGCCCACCAACACCTCCAGGTCCTTTTCTGCTGGACAGCTTTCCAGCCACTTTATGACTGTCCAAACTAGTTAAGCAGATTGTAACCATCATTTACTGACCAATCATCAGTCCAGATGGAAAGAAAGCAAAACAGCAATGAAACCAATGGAATTAAAATAATAACATAATAAAAAACCCAATCATATCCTTTTCCTCTCCTCTTCTCTGAACAAAACCAAAACCAAGGTACTGGGATCCAAGCAAGCCAGTAGGTTATGTCTTGCCTTGAAGCCTGTAAGACTGGAGGTCTGCCCAGATACCAAGAGTGTTAGGCTGAAATGCAAACTTTTTAACCAAAAAGTATTTCACTACTGGGCCTGGAGAACTACTCATCTGTACACACTGGATCATCTTTGAGGCAGATAATCCCTTTGTATGGATTTTCGTAGAATCATAGAATGTTCCAGGCCAGAAGGGACCTCTAGGGTCATCAAGTGTGACTTCCCTGCAGTCAGCAGGGACAGCCCCAACTAGACCAGGTTGCCCAGGGCCTCCTCCTTGTCTGGCCTTGTCTGGAAAGGTCAGGAATGATCATAAAAGTGAGAGTTCAGCAAAAATTGGTCAAAAATCTTTGTAGGGAAGAGTCTACCCAAGTCTGGTGGAGGTAGGGTCTTGCTTTATGATGTTGACCAGGACCTTGCATAGTTGTCGGAAATAAAGAACAGTCTAGCACCTAATGGTTAATTACTTCTCTGGAGGCCAGATGATTAACATTAAGCATTTGCATTGCATTAATGCAACAGCCTCCATCAGTCTGTCCATTCACAAAGTGGATTGTGTGTGTGTGAAACTGGGGAGCCTCGAAAGGGATAGAAACTGCTGCTGTTTGAAGAGACCTGACCCCTTTGACTCTGAAGAAAGTCTTCAAGCGTGCATTTCAGCCATCAGTTTCCTGAGGCTGATACATACCTGCAGGCAGGATTCCTGCCAAGATTATTCCGTTCCCGAAGGTTATTCCATATCCCAAATGCCACCCGCTTCACCGTAGAGAGTAATCTGTTTGGCAGTCCAGTCCCTAGGCCACAACAAAAACCACCTCCCATTCCAACTTTGTACCTCCCCGGTGTTCCTTCCATTCTGTAGAGGGAAAGCATAATCCTAATCTCCACAATAAACCCCACTTAAGACGTGTTTGTTGGTTGGACCGAATGGAAGATGCCAATGAAGAACTCAGAACATAAGGCAGCAACTCCTTAAAGGTGTTCTTTCTGGAATATGCAGAGTGGTGAAACTCCAAGTGGGAATGACTACAGCACTGATTGCATGATGGCCTTGCAGGTTGCTGGTCTGAACTTTACATTTATTACATTTTTGTTTCTCTTAAGACTCCATATCAGGTTTGAGAAGGCATAGGCTTTATTGCTGTGTCAATAGGGGTGTGCAGGTTGTGAAGGCAGATGTGCTATGGATTTCCAAGTGTCAATTAAAAGTCCAGAGAACTTTAAGGAAACCAAACCTGGAGCAAAACGCATTAGTTTAAGTAAAAACCTTAGATAACTCCCAAACAGCAATGCGTACACGTAGCTCCCACTATCCCATGTAACACAGGTGGCCTAGAACAATGGAACATAGGTATGGCAAAACAGTTGTGGAAAGTTTGGAGTGTTCTGACAACCCTGAAGCTGAAATAATTACCCATGGGTGACCTATACTGCTTTAAGTCCGTACGACAGTTCGTCTAGACAACGAATTATTCACCCGTGCATGACCAAGTGCCAGCAGTACCCACGTTCTAAATCACAACAAATAATAACCAGCAAGTTTTTCAAGGATGCCTGAAAGACAGCACTGGGTCGGAAAACAAAGGAAGATGATGCAGGAAGAGCTATGCGATGCCATTTCTTTATGAAGGCCTAATATCCAAAAGTTATTAGACTTTTTACATAGAAAACACAGCTTTTGGAATAAAAAATACAGTGGTTGGATATTAGATAATTACAAATTTACTAAAGTTGCATGTGTAACCATATTTCTGTCCTCTAGTGAATTTGTCTAGGGACAAAATACATACAAGCATGTCGTTAACAGTTATCTTAGGGAGCACACGTGGGTGCACTGGTCAACTCTCATCGGGTGTTCTCTAATGACTGATGGCTCGTTCTACACGAGTAATTTTAATCACCGTGTTTATTTATTGGAGGAGCTGGAAAGAGATTATTATTTTTTGTTTCACTTTCTGCAGTAGCTGCTGCTGGGGGGGAATAGCCTGCTTCCCTCATCCTCTTACTTGTGGGTGCTACGAGGCCCTCAGTGATGACCAACCTGCTCAAGACCTCACCTGCTTTTCATGTACTGTCCGCCTGGCAATGTCAGTGGGTTTAATCTGCTTCCCCAAGTGGAGGAGGGAAAAACAAGCTCTCCCTCGCCCATTTAATGGGCCTTACATTTGAAATAGTTTTACAACTCCTTCCACTCCTACCACTGTTTACAACACGGACTACAGAGTTACTACAGAGAAGCAGCTTTGCACCAGCCAGGACCTTCTCAGGATTGCTTAGAAATCTCCCCCTTGCCATCAAGTTACTCTCTCTCATTTCATGCCTAATTGGGCAATGGGTCTAATTGCTCGGTCTTGCGACGATTGCCTTGGAAGTGTGAATACTGTCTGTCACTGGAAAATGATTGCACTGTTTCATAAGGAGTTCCATAGAATAGCCTGGTACCAGCATATAATTGGTATCTTACTGTAGGTAGCGCTCAGTAGCATTTTGTGAAGATCTCCTGGCTGAGAAGGAAATGGAATATTTCTGTCAGAGGAAGCTAATTGGAAGAAGCCGGCCTCACGCCTACCTGGTGCTGCTGTGAGGATGGGGAGATGAAGTAGAGAAAATCCATTTGCTGCCGTGCATATTTCCAGAACAAACAGCTTTGTTGCCTGTGGTGTCTACAAAAGCCCTCTCCTGGAACAAAGCACGATCGATGGGACACTGTGTGGCGGGGCAGCAGTCGCTAAAAGGCAGGAATATGTCTCAGTGCCCATCTTTCCCCCAAAATTCCCTCTCCCCTGCCTTTCCCCAGTTTCATTACTATTAACGCTGTCTCGGTTTGGCCCTGCTCCTAATTTTATTGACTGCTGGTCAAAAGCACCGAGATGCCAAGACTGGGAGCACTCTCAGCTGGATACTAAAGCAATGTAATTAGAGGTATTCCATGCCATGAGGTCTCCCATTTAAGCCTGTTCCATAAAAAGGGCTAAGCACAATAAATTGTCAAATGAGAACTAGATGTAAGCATTAATGAGAATGCATAGTTACCTATAGTTTCTGCAATCCGATCCAAGTCATTTATTTGAATATAATAATTTCCTTTTAAGCTAACGAGGCACAGATTTTTCCCATTCAGAAAGGCCTGTTGTCCACCACTGACTATAATCCTCATTTTTGACTCCCTTTCCAGGGCCAGTTGACATGGTCAGGCTGCAGAAGTCACACAGCAGAGAGCCCTGGCTGCAGCCAGCAAATCTGGCTCCGGTTGTCTTCATTTATCGGGGCTAAATGTAAATGTGAGACATTCTTGGATCAAGAAGTAGTGACAAAGAGCCAGGCCATAAAATACACAAGTAAAATCCTGCAGCTTTGTGGACCCAGCGCTCTGCAGAATGAAATTAATCTTAATTTGCTTCCAGAATTGGCAGAACTTTTTTAAAGAGTACAGAACTACTGTTTATTAAGAAAAGCTGAGGAAAGCAGCAATCCGCTTTACAAGCTCCCCTAATTTTACACATCCTACAGTGTAAAAATGATCGGCTCTTTCAAGTGTCTTTCATTTTTCTTCAATTAAGGGTTTAGGTTTAAAGTAAGCAGTCTTGATAAATTAATGGTATGTTATTTAGCAATCTTAGTTATACAGCTCTTATTATTACTGTAATTTTTATTGAACAAGTGTGAATGTTGCAGAAGTCTCTATTCAGCATAAGTGGTGTTGCCAACGTGATGCCTCTTTTATACCCCGAAGGTCAGTTAATAGGATCACTAAATTGCCCACAAACCGAGCCCTGCTATTTCTCAGCAAGGATTGAGGGACAAGTTCAATTTCAAGCACGCATTAGCTCGCATTCAGACACTCTAAAAGACATATACGGAGAGAGAGGCCTGGGTAAGAAAAACACCCAAACGGAACACTCCGCAAAGGTTGGGCTGTTATTCAGCCTCGTTATTCTGCCTTGACAGCTCCACATTGGTAAAGATTATGAATATATCCTTGCTTAAGAAAGACAGAATTGCCCTCGTGCTACCCAGTGGGTTACAGCTGAATTAATTTGGCAGGGAGGAAGGGGCATAAAATAATTTCTTCTTTTTTCTTTTTTTTTAACGTGACTGTTTAGGGATTATTCCAGAACCAGCTGTGTCGTGAATTTAAAGGGTAAGAACCAGTTTGGAATAACTTCCCTGTATGGACATTCCCATTTCCAGAGCAAGTGAGGGTTTTTTTTTCATTCTAGATTAGCTTATTTCGCTCGCAAAGTTTATCCTGTCCAGAACGAGCGTTTCCCAGAAGGGGAGCTTTCTCACAAAAAAGTGTTTCAGTCAGTTTCACCGCACAGAGAGAAATCCACTTCATGTGACTTTGTGAAAAGTTAATTACGTACCATAGATTTTGATAAAATCAGGAAGAATATGCTAAGCTCTGGCTTCATGTTATTATTGCAGCTTGGAGCGTGTGTGCCTCGTTTGTCAGAATACGGTGCCCCGCCACCACAGGCAATCCCAGTAGCCCTGTCTTAAGCCTCCTGGCCACAACAGATCTTCAAAGGTGGAATACAGAGCACAGAAAAACTGTCATTGCACTTCATCTCTCCTTTTATGACCTGAAATGACTGCGTCAGCGGCGGAGGGGAAAAACCTGTTTTACTCTTTAAGTTGCACTTTTGAGCATTTTTGAAGAGGCCAAGTGCCTCGCAGCCCTTCTGTTGATGCAGTGTTGTAACATCATCTGCAGAGACCTGGAAGATGTATTTTACGTGGTCTGATATTTCATATGTATGAGAAAAAAAAAACCAAAAAAAAAACCAAAAAAAGAAAAACAGAAAGAGCAATGAAGAGAAGGAGAAACTGCATTTCAGGTCAGGCTCTACAGCAGCATTAGCGTTATGGTTACCCACGGTGCTGCTGAACTCTTCAGCAGAAAAAGACAAAAAAAGTACTTTTCTCCTATTCAAGGGGTCTGAGTTATGTCCCCAAGAGCACCCATGAGAAGGTGTGGTGGGAAGAGGAGTAGCTACAGCTGAGATTGCAGCCTGAGCAAGAACTTCGTCAGGCAGGGGAAAGAGTTCCCTTGGATTTCCATGGCAAGGAAAAAACAGAAAAATGATGGATTATTTCTGTAGAACTAAAGAAATATGAACCACACCTTCTGTTTAAAGAATATCATTGCAATAGCCACCTGTATAACTCAGCTACTTTTAGTCTTTGAGGAAGAACTTTCACTGAAAAGAAAAACCTTTAATATTTCAAAAAATCTGAATATCAGACAGGGCTTACTTTGAAAATGAAATTTCAATGTGATTATCAGAAATAAATGTTGCATTCTTTATCATTTTCTCAGTTCACCGTTAGGACAGTCTCCTGAGCGCTGCCTGTGAATAATTATTCTAAATAAAGAGAGGCTTATGAAAACTTAAAAAGCTGCCCAAAAGTTTCTCTATAACACGTCTTTTAAGACATAACATATGCTGGATCTTAAGTTAGGATTCCTGAGGGCAATACAGCTGATGCGGAAATAATGATGTATATTCATCCTGGAGCAACTCACGGGTGGCTGCAGACCTATGGCCTGTACCTGCCCATTTTTTGGACGTTTTGGGTGCCTTAATGCCAGGAGGAGCTACAACACGTGCACCATGGGAGAGAAGAGGGGTACTAGCAAGGGCCAGGCTGACCCCGACTCCAAAAAACGTCTCAATGGAAGCAGAGCAGGGATGTTTGCTGAGCACCTGCCCGAAGTCTCACCGTTTCCAGGGTTGAGTTTTCTACTTTCAGAGCGGTTCTTGGCTGTGTCGTTCCTGTTGGCGCCTCCATGGATCCCAGGTACACCCTCCCTGCCTTGTGACACCGATGTCTTTAGACGCTGCTGCTCGCCTTGCAAGCAGGCGTGAGCGATCGCTGCCTGGATGGGGTGACTAGACAATAAGGGGGGAAGACTCTTCGCTTTAGAACTCCCACTCGAGATATGTATTCCTGAGCTTTCTAGTCCTGTCAGTTATAACTGAGCCATTAAGTTAATCATGTTGAATTCAGAAAAAGGTGCTACCCGAAACCTGTCAAAGTAACTATTCTTCTTTATCCGCTGAGGTAGGAGTGCTCTGTGTCAAATAAACAGTTTTCAAGTGCTCCACCATAACTTTCTCCTCGTCATCGAGATCTGCGCCTTCTTTCATCTCCCACCTGAAAGAAAAAGAACTTTTAATTAAGTTATTTTTTTTTTCTCACGTGTTTTAAACCATTCTTCGTAACAAGAAGAGTCAATACAAACCCCACTACTATTAATTCATTTAATTCATTTAATTTAATTCATTAATTCATATTAATTCAGAGCAGGGAGGAGGTGTGGGGCCAACACCAGTTGAGATTACTGGACCATTCGAAAATACAACCACCCAAAACCTTGCTACACACAACTGGCTTGGCCATGAGGCGATTGGCACAAATTGTCAAAACTAGCACAAAATCTTACTGTTGTTTATTTTATCCCGCGCACGCTGGTAGGGGTGGAAGGCTTGTAGAATGAGCAGAGAAAAAGTGGAAGAGCTAACAAGGGGTTTGGAAGTTAAGCAGATGCCCCATGATGTCCAGCCCAACTATTTAGTGCAAATGGTCGTCATTCTCTTGGCGTGACAGCAGTGTCTTACAAAATACCACAAAACCGTGGTTTTTGTAGCCATCAGGTATACCCATCACACCCAGAAATAACATCCTATTCTTCCCTTTCTCCATGTGAAAACTCAGTTCCAGTTCAGGATAAAGTCCTAATGCCATTTAAACAAAACCAATACTATTGTTTGCAGATGACACCAAGTTGGGTGGGAGTGTTGATCTGCATGAGGGCAGGGAAGCTCTACAGAGGGACTTGAATAGATTGGATCCATGGGCCAATGTTAATGGCGTGGGCTTCAACAAGGCCAAGAGCCAGGTCCTGCCCTTGGGCCACACCAACCCCACAGATGGCTACAGTCTGGGGAAGGGTGGCTGGAGCTGCCTGGCAGAAAAGAAACTGGGGGTGCTGGGTGACAAGGGGCTGAACATGAGCCAGCAGTGTGCCCAGGTGGCCAAGAAGGCCAAGGGCATCCTGGCTTGCTTGTGTGACCAGCAGAAGTAGGGAGGTGATTGTCCCCCTGTACTCAGCACTGGTGAGGCCACCCCTTGAGTCTGGTGTCCAGTTCTGGGCACCTCAACACAAGAGAGATCTGGAGGGGCTGGAGNTGGTGTAGGGGAGACCTTTGTAGAGTGGGGCTGATGGTTGGACTGGATGATCCCAAGGCTCTCTTCCAACCTGAATGATTCTCTGATTCTATGAAAACTGGAAAACTGAAGAAAAAAAAATGTGAAGGTGATTTTGATTTTCTGTAGTAGTTAATTAAATATAAGCCCTTAAGAGTCACACAGTATTCCCTTGCAGAAAATCAGGATAATACATGCAGAAACTGTGCTGATATGTAGTCAGCTAAATTTTGTACCCCTCTGATTATGACTACATAAGGCTCATGTAATGTGGCTCTGTCTTTTACAAATTTTGAGGATATTTAACAGTTTGATATCCATTTAACATTAATCTCTTTCTGTTCTAAGCAGATAACAAAGGGTAGGCTCCCAGTTCAGACCAGATGAAGACCAAAGGTAAAGCATGAATACTCAATACAGAAATCATATTTTCATGTATTAAATCCAGTAGATTATAAATGAGCCACAGGAAGATCCTGTAAAGCCAGAGACATGTAGAGCAGCAACAGAAAAAAGACTTGTTTTAAGGAAAGCCATGTCAGGATCAATACTTCAGACAGTTATTTGGTCCTCATTCCAACCACAAAAAGCAGAAGCCGTATACAAGTTTGGAGTGGTGAATAAATCAAGTGTAGTGCAGAATGGTGGGAAGAGCATATTGCACTCATCATGTTTGAAAAATGAGGACAATCACTGGCAATACAGCATGGCCTGCACTTTTTAGAACTGCATTTAAAAGCTTACCAAAACCAGGAAAAGAACAAGTGCTCCCTAGTACAATCTGATCGTTAAAACACAGCTAGGAGAAATATATTTAATGAACACGTGTAAATTAGCATATATCCATCATGCCTCTACCTTAAAAACTGAATCTGACAATCCCCCATCACTGCCTGGAGTGGAGAAGGTTCAGAGCAACCACAGCACTCCATCAAGAAAATTATAAGCACTCTGTGTCCACGATCAGAGTTCTGCAATAATTAACTTCCAATTGCTCCGCTCATACATGACTGCTAGCATAGCTACCCTCATTTCAGTGTTGTTGTCTATTGGCTGTTACCTCTGTTGGCTTCCTTCTTTGGTTTAGGAAATGTTTATAAAATCTGGCTGTTTGAGCCCTGGGTGCAGTTACTTTTCCAACATCCTGGGCGAAGGCTGTTAAAAGAGGGCGACTGGGTGCCTTTTTTTCCCTCTGCTCATGCCCCAGGGAACCTCTCCAAACCCAGGGAGAAGTTGTGCAAGCCTTAATTTGAAACTTCTGGTCCTCTGATTCATTCCAAAACACCGCTTATACCAGTTAATTGCTTAGTTTTCTTTAATTTGATTTGTTGCATAGTTTTATGTGGAGGAGCTGTTTGCTCAGGAGGATGACAACTGAAAAGGCTAAATGGAATACGTTCAAAACAGTTACAGCTGGAGGTATAACACAGAAATCCGGCAGTCTTGGCTAATGGAAGCTTAACAATAAATCAGCAGATTCCTTTTAAAGATAGTGACTTGATAGTTGTCAGCACATTTCATTGAATCTTTAACGGTAGAGTTGGTAAAAATCTTCAGTGTCATCCAGTTTGGACATTCTTTAGTGTTCACTTTATAACAAGTTATTACTAATACATTACATTATCATTTTATCAAAAAGAAGTCTATTTTTAAAGCATTTAAGCAGGTCCAATGAGGATAAAATGTCTTCTATGCATTCGCTTAACGGTACCCATGAATTAAAGATCTATGAAATGAGCTTGACAAACACCCAGTCCCTCACCTAATTTAGACATTTTTCCACTCTTATGCTTGAAGTCTGGGGATGATATTGGTTTTTTTTTTAAAAGTCTACTGGGCAGCAGGCAAGAAGGCCACAACCTAACTGTGCTGTTCTAAATGGGAGGAGGAATCAGGTGTTTGTGTTCAAGTAGAAAAAGAGTCAACATTTACCATTCAAAAATTTGCCCCAAACGGAGCATGTTTTTACTGGCATGCCCAAAACATGTGATAATTGTTTTGGCACCAGTAATTGGTACAAATCCAACTAGCCAGTTCAAGTAATGTGAATGTGAATGAAATTACCGTCACAAATTACCTTCCAAATGCAAGCTCTACCAGCTCAGCAGCCAACCCACACACCTCTGCTGTTTCAAATGATCAGTAACGTAGCTCTTAGGGAAAATTCCCAAATAGATAGGTGGTATATATTTTATTTAAGACTGGAAGATTAAATCAAATCAGCATTTCAAAATGGTACTGGAATTATTTGAACCAACCCATCATATCATAGAATCACACAATGTTATGGGGTTGAAGGGACCTCTGGAGATCATCCAGTCCAACCCCCTGCCAGGGCAGGTCCACCCAGAGCAGGTCCCACAGGAACTTGTCCAGGCAGGGCTGGAATGTCTCCAGAGATGAAGGCTCCCGCACCTCTCTGGGCAGCCTCTGCCAGGGCTCTGACACCCTCACACCTAAGAAGTTCCTCCTCATGTTTAGGTGAAACTTCTTATGTTCAAGTTTGTGCCCAAGTTTGGATCACCATTCACATTTTGCTTAGAGGTCATATAGCCATAAGAAGATTAAGTCCGAGTGTCCAGAAAGCTCAACTTTCAGTCTGTCTTCATATTTTAAAGAAAACATATGTTTAGAATAAAACTCCATCACCTTTCTAATCTCTAGAGTACTGCTGCAAGTTTTTGGGCCAGTAGTACTTATGTAAACATTTGAAATACATTTTCAAAACACACTGAAGTACCAAATAATGTGGATGGATGAAATATTGGGTGCACCTGAAGTGAAATGCCTAAAAACTTTTCTCTGTACGGCCTGCCTTTCTCTGCTGGATGTGGCTGATCAAGGGACAAAATCCCATCCAACCAGCAGTGTATTTTCCAGGTAGATGGAGAAGTTTTCTGCTGGTCAGCCAAGACTTTGGATCATGAGGTCAAAGAGGATGGCCATCACTGGGAGGGCTCCTGCTTCTCCTCATAAATATGAAGCAAGAGAGGATGGAGTCTTGGCTTGCACTTCCACAAGCTAAGAAAATGCAAGGGGAGAAGGATTTGGTGCCTCAGGAAGATGTGGTATTCTTACCTATACTTAGCTTCAATACACCCATTTATATAAAAGGGAATACAGGACTATGTGTTGTGGTACCTTTTCCACTATATTGAAGTGTGAAAGGTAAAGAAATAGCAATTGTGTTTGCAAAGATGCAGAGAAAAGTCTCTTCTCTGCATCTGTTAAAAAAGGGTACTGGATATCTTAGCAGTGCTGGATTTAATACAGGGTGATACATTTCCTGCTTTGATTTTTTGTTGTAATGTGGCATATATCTTGTAAATCGCGGATATATTCCTCTGAAGGCACTTTTCAAGAACCCTAACACTTCAACACCAACACTAACCAGGGAGCTATATGGTCTTTAAGGTCTCTTCCAACCTGCCTGTTGGTTCCAACTGTCAAGTTTCCAGTTTAGGACTGGAGGGAATGGTCACAAGTTAGGCTGGCCATGAGGCAAGGATTCTTCCCAGCAAGAGTGGTCAGAGCCTGGACTGGGCTGCCCAGGGAGGGGGTGGAGTCCCCATCCCTGACTGTGTTTCAGAGTGGATGAGATGTGGTGTCGGGGGATCTGGTGTAGGGGAGAACTTTGTAGAATAGGGCAGATGGTTGGCCTCCATGATCCCAAGGGTCTCTTCCAACCAAATGATTCTGTGATTCTATGATTGATGAAGACGAGACTGTCCATTTTTTTTCCGGCTGTTGATGGAGAACAAAGGACATGACAAAGTGTGAAGCAGAAACAGGTGTTTTGGTGGTTTTGGTTTGGCTTGTTTGTGTTTTTTTTTTTTCTTTTTCTTTTGGAACCTCCACACTAGTTGCAGGCCATCATCACGCGTCCTATTCTCCTGCCTGTGTGGGACCTTGACTGAATTCTAACACCTTTGGTTGAAACAACTGATATCCCTTTTTGTACAAGATTATACTGGCATCTGTCACAGAATCACAGAATGTCAGGGATTGGAAGGGACCTTGAAAGATCATCTAGTCCAATCCCCTGCTGGAGCAGGAACACCCAGAGCAGGTCACACAGGAACGCCTCCAGGCGGGTTTGGGATGTCTCCAGAGAAGGAGACTCCACCACCTCCCTGGGCAGCCCGTTCCTGTCTACCTCAGATGGAAACAATGTGGACTTACTTCGTAATTTTTGCATAGTTCTTGAGATTTATTATGAGAAATCAGTACATTTAAACTTAAATTTACATGTAAATGTTTATTTTAATCCAAAATAATCCTATACATTTAAAGGTATTAGAATACTGCCAGCGAGGTCAGTAGTGGTCTCCATACTGAGCAGAGAAATCATGCAGCTACATAAAATACAGTAACTTACTACCAGCTCTTGGAGCATGTTAATGAATTACCTTTTGCCTTCTGGAAGTTCATGAGAGACACGGCTGTGGATTAGACTCTTGCAGGGAGTGAAACAATTCAATAACACCAATGTCTAGCATGTTATCCTTCACCACCAGACAAGGCACCTCAGCAGCTGGTATCTTGTTTGCCATTTTTAAGTAATGGTAGGATATACGTCCCCATGAGTTTCACTTCATATTTCAGCGGTAAATGTGCTTTTTGTAACGTGAGAAATCCTAGACCATGAAATGCATCTTCAGCTCTTAACCGTTCTATGATGCTGTTAAGAGCTGTGTTTCTATGATCAATGTTAGACAGCCAGCTAAATCCACTATTTATTTGTCCATAATCTCAAATTCTGAAAAATCTTTCTGTTTCTGTGTGGGGCAACATTTTATTTTTCCAATGTCAGTCTCATTTAAATTAAAAGGAAAGTCCCTGGTAGTTTATCAGATTGCATTTGCTTAAAATAACTCATTTAAGGCTGGGACTGACATCTTCACTCCTTAAATACTAACTGGTCAAAATGAAAAAAAAAAAAAAAAAGAAGTCTGCTTTGTTTCAGTCTTTTGGGTAGGGATCTTCTCAGCTTTTTTAATCTCTCTTCAATCCACTTACTAAACACATACTCCCTTGAAGGACATTAAAAAAACCAGTTGGGAGGTGGGGGGAGCCTTCAGATATGCAACTACTGCACTATTGAGCAAGACCCAGAGGCACAACGTGCCACAGGTAAACGTTCTGGTTGTGATATTCGCCCCAAAATCCCACCATCTCTATCTCTACCTAATGCAAAGGTTCACTTGCCTTTCTTCATCCAAAATAAACAATATCCCCCAGCAGAGGGAAGCTTCGTTGCTTTCAGGACAATCTTCATGAAAACCAGTGTCCTTCATCACATTCAGAAAAAAATCAAACCTGAAAATTTCAGTACCATTTTGCCCAGTTCTCCTCTCTCACATGTACACAAGCACGATGAAAAACGCCCCCCCCCAGAATCCTCTCACTCAATAAAATAAATTCCTTTATTTCCTAGAGGATATGGAAGAAGGCACCGTGAGAATTATTATTTATGTTTTTAATTATCCACACGCCACAAGACTGGGAGCGAGGAGGGAAAAAAAATGAAAGGAAGACAAAGCTGTAAGGGACCAACAGAGTTATGTTCCTGCTTCCAAAGAGTAAACCAAAAGAAGAGACCGTATTTCGAGGCACTGAAGAAATCAGCTCATGAGAAACATTTCAGAAAGTATGTCACGAGAAGAGAGGAGAAGAGAACAGAGCCGTGACTCACAGGTTAACCTGTCCCAGCTATGAAGTTAAGACATTAGAAGGATGTTTAAGGAGTTTTGAACTGAAATAGACACTTCACAAGCGTTGGAATAAAAATGATGAAAGACCCTTTTCCAGGGCAAGAACACAGCCGCCGCAAAGAATGTTGTCAAGGGCAGCGGAAGGCACACAGTGAAAATTTTAGAAGCTTTCCAGTGGCAACAAGAAAGGCGAGGTAGTATTTACCCAGCCTCCCTGTTAGTGGTGTCTGCTGTCCCACATCCTTGAGAAACGGTGAAGCAAGACCCACAGACACTAAGCCATGACTTACGGACAACGGGAACGTGCTGCTAAGGGGTGAAGCTTTCTCTTGGGTCTTTTCTTTTTTAATTTAACCTTTTTTCGTTCACAATTCTAACACAATAGAAAATAGGAATGGCCTATATCCTCAACATTTTGGCTGGCTCTCTTAGAAAAAAAAAAAAAGTTAAATTTACATTTTTTCAGCATTCTTACAACTCTGTCTTAACTGACCTTTTGGGCAACAAGGCTTATACTGACCCAGCTTTGTGGAAGCTATCAACATATCTTGTTGTGAAAATAGCCCAGTTTGTTAGGTTTCAGCCTAATTAGATTAGATTTTCTGCTGTTGCTTTTCAAATACTTTGAACAAAAAAAGGCAAACACTAATAAGAGTAATTTGAACAGCTTTGATTTGCCGGGCTTGTGCTTTACCCAGATTTGGGCCAAAACACATTCCCTCTCGGTCTAACTGCTTAGAATCCTAAAGTTTATTCACAAAAGGGCAATTTTTTGTAAGGACTTTCAGGGAAATAATTGTGCTAAGATCATGTGTGCCAATTGTCTGCTTGTTGTATCCCACCCCTGCCATTTTATTTCTTCTCTGGACTATCCCCAAAAACTCTAGTGCATTAAATTGCTTATCTGGCTTTGAACTAAGAACACTGTTATTCCTGAATGTGCAAACGCTCGTAAAACTTCCACTATATATAACATAGTATGCATATAGCATTTCTGTATACACTTACATACATGCATACATATATAGATATATTCACTCAGGTAGAATCATAGAATCAATCATTTAGGTTGGAAGAGACCCTTGGGATCATGGAGTCCAACCACCAGCCCTACTCTACAAGTTCTCCCCTACACCAGATCCCTCAACACCACATCTAATCTGCTCTGAAACACAGTCAGGGATGGGGACTCCACCACCTCCCTGGGCAGCTGATTCCACTGACTGACCACTCTCTCTGGGAAAAACTTTTTCCTCATGGCCAGCCTAACCCTACCCTGCTGCAGCTTGCAGCCATTCCCTCTCCTTCTATCGCTCATTGCCCCTGAGAAGAGACCAGCACCAACCTCTCTCCAATGCCCTTTCAAGCAGTTGTAGAGTGGGATGAGGTCTCCCCTCAGCCTCCTCTTCCTCAAACTAAACAATCCCAAGGTATCAGTAATAATGCTGGCATTAAAGAGGGCAGATTTTATGGAAGAATGGGATCAATAACACTATAAGATAAGTGCTTGGAGGTGACTGTCCAAAGGGTTTCACATTTTCAAGAATTTTAAATGACTTGGTATTCATCAGATGAAATAAATTCAATTATTTTGAACATCAGTGTAGTTTTTCACAAAAATCAAGAGGCCCAAATTGACCAAAGGAAGCACACTACGTTCACAGAGCTGGCAACATTTCCGTTCAGTAAATATAAGTTTTACCTGCGTATGATTACGGGCTTGTCCTGGTTTGAGGTAAAACAAACCCATTTTCTGTTCAGTAGTTTTACTTTTTCAGCTGGGCCTCTTCTAACTGACTAAAGTCTGCAGTGAACAGCACATTGTTCAGAGACTGTTTTGTCTCACAGTGATCAGACCTGATTATCCCAAGGGATGGTGCAGAGAGGCCCTTGCTTATACTGATTGCTAGAACAACCAAGGGCAGGGAATTTTGTCAGGTGACCTAAAACTGGCCAATTGGGGTGTTCCATCCCATCCCCATCATGCTCAGTATAAAAGCTTATACTTTATAAAAGTATAAAAGAGGGATCAAGGGGTTATTAGGTTTTTTTTTCCTTCAATGGCCGACGTCTGAGGAGGACCCTGTCTGTTGGTCTGCCTTTGATCCTGATCCAGAATCCAGCTCCTGTCGGTCACCCAGTCCAGCCTGGGATGTTCACTGGTGCTGCTGGGGACGTGATCGTCGTCCTGGAGCCTGATAGGGTTTTGTATAGACTGTAGACTTTCTTTTTTATCCTTTCTTTTATACTTTTTAATTTTTCTTTTTATTGTTTATTATATTATTGTTATTGATATTTCATTAAAGTAGTTCAATTTTTATCTAAACACCTGACTCTCTTAATCCTTTCCTCTCCTCTCTTTTCATTAGGGGTGGGGGGGAGGAGGGGTCATCATCTGTCCCATTGGTCAAAACCACGACAGGGCTAGAGCTTAGGAACCAAAACCACACCTGCTAAAGAAATCCTGCTCTTCAGCTCATGCACTACTTGTTCCGTCTCTTCACCCCTCCCTTCTTTTTTTTCAATTTGCAGAGGCTTCCCCATAATGACTGTTGAAAACCCAATGTAAATACTTTAAAGGATTAAGCTTTCAAATGTGGTTGCTCTGGCGGATGTACGTTCCATAAATACAAACACAAGATATATCTGCTGAGAAATTATATTTGATAATTTGACAGCTTTGTGGCTTAGGAATATTAAAAATTCATATTTTGTCAACAAGAAACCTCCTCCATTTGTTGAGAAGGGGCTACTATGATAGCATAGAAAGATGAATACTTTGAAAACACAGATTATTATGGGATTAATATAATCCCTTACTTTTCTTAATGCACTGTATTTTAAGAAAAATATTCATTTTCTTTCTTTTAAAAGTATCCTACTCAATTCATAGCATGTGGAAAGAAAAAAATGTACAATCTAAGCAGAACATTTAGGTGAGCCAGGAAGCTGATACTTTTATTGGTACCTAACGGTTTTATCCCATTTTGAGCAAATGTGGAGCTGCTGAGAAATCTTATATCCTTCCATGATCACAGCAAAGAAAACACCACTCGTGCCTGGCCTGTGGCCAGAATCCCCCAGTCATGCCCAGACTAGGTATGGCCCATCCTGGGGCATTGTAGCCACCTGAGGCTGGTCTTCATCTAGAGCAGGGCCACCTGGAGCAGGGTGCTCAGTCCCACTTCCCATTGGAGTACCTCCAAAGACAGACACTCTGTTGCTTCCTTGGACAACCTGGTCCAGAGTCTGATCACTCTTGGGCTAAAAAAAGTGTTTTTCTTATGTTCAGACAGAATTTCCTACATTCCTTTTGCACCCATTGCCTCTGTCACCGCTGGTGAAGAGACCATCATCTTTACCCCCTCCATCAGGTGGCCGTACCCATGGATAAGGTCTCATCTGAGCTTTGTCTTCTCCAGGTTGAGCAGTCTCAGTTCTCTCAGCCTCTCCACGTTTCTCCTACTACAAATGCTCCCATAGGGAGAGACATTGAGGTGCTGGAGCATGTTGAGAGAAAGGCAATGGAGCTTGTGAGGGATCTGGTGAGGAGCAGCTGAGGGAGCTGGGGGTGTTCTGCCTGGAGAAAAGGTGGCTGAGGGGAGACCTTCTCACTCTCTACAACTCCCTAAAAGGACGGTGTAGCCAGGGGGGGTCGGTCTCTTCTCCCAAGTCACAGGCGAATGGCCTTAAGTTGTGCCAGGGGAGGATGGATATTAGGAAAAATTTCTTCACTGAAAGGGCTGTTGAGCATTGGAAAAGGCTGCCCAAGGAAGTGGTGGAGTCACCATCCCTGGAGGGATTTAAAAGCTGGGCAGACATGGTACTGAGGGACCTGGGTTAGTGGTGGACTTAGAATCATAGAATCATAGAATCATTTAGGTTGGAAGAGACCCCTGGGATCATCAAGTCCAACCATCAGCCCTACTCTACAAGTTCTCCCCTACACTAGATCCCTCAACACCACATCTAATCTGCTCTTAAACACAGTCAGGGATGAGGACTCCACCACCTCCCTGGGCAGCTGATTCCACTGACTGACCACTCTCTCCGTGAAAAATTTTTTCCTCATGGCCAGCCTAACCCTACCCTGCTGCAGCTTGCAGCCATTCCCTCTTGTCCTGTCGCTCATTGCCCGTGAGANTCTTCCAGCCCAGACAATTCTATTATTCTATGATTCTGTACTACTGAACAAAAGCTCCCTTGACTTCCCAAGCCTGGGATGAACCCATAGGAACATCTAACCGCAACATGGGAACATCTAAGCACTAACCGCAACCACAACATCTAACACAACCACATCCCCCTTTCCTGGGGAACGGAAGGATCTTGCCTTCACATTACTCACTCTATCCAGGCAAGCTTGTGCCTGTGTAGAAAAGCCAAAATGATCATAACTTTTTCAACAGCTGAAATACTGAAGTAACTGGCCCCAAATCAGACACTTGCACTGCACTTCGGTACTTCATTTTCCTCTCTGACACTTGCAGGGTGAATATGGTCCCTCCAATAAAGAACAGCAATTGAGTAGCTCCTGTACGTCTAACATGTCTAGAAAATAGACATCTAGTACAATAAAATCAGCGAGCAAATTTTTCAGCTCTGAAATCCCTTTCTGAAAGGAAACCATGCACTACATGGCCTGATCCTTAATGGCTAATACTGAGCCAGGATTAATCCTTTCGTGGCAGAGATTGGGAAAGAATATGCCAAAAATGAAACAAAATAAAGAGATGAAAAGGCCAGGACAAATTGGCTGGTTTCCATTGTTAGGTACCAAAAAATTGAATTCCACGAGCCTGGGAGCCCAGCAGCTGCTGCTTATTTTATTTTCAAAACTTAGTAACTGGTTGTGTAACCCTGTCTCACTCTCCCCGAGGATTACTGGGGCCAGACTGGAAATGCAACAACCAGCTGATGCAGGGATACCATCTCGGAGAAGAATAAGACAATCTGCAGATAAAAATCTACATAGCCTGACAAATCAATTTCAGATGAGCACACAGGTGAGTAAACAAAAACAGAGGAGGAGGCAGAGGTGCATAAACAAGATCTCCATCCAAAGCACACTCCAGTGTTAGTCCTTTGGGTCTTACTGCAAACCTTAACAGAAAGGCGCAGGCAAAATAAATAAGTAAATAAATAAACGCAGAGAGAAAGCGTCTGTTTATGCCTGGAACTGAAAAAAACTAGCAGTTTCCCCCAAGTTCATTCCCTGCAAGGCAATATTGCCAGCATCAGTGTGACTGATGCCTACATTCAGAAACGAGAATGCCAGAAATACTAGGGAGGGAAAGGTAAGTGGAAAGAGGACTGAAAATATTGGGAATCAGTCATGCAGACCAAGACCTTGCAGCCCAGGTAGGGGAGAGAGGTGGGAGAAATTCCCCCCTAGCTCTCTCTTGGCAAAGAGCTTTGCGACCTCTGCTTAGCTGAGGCCCGCCCCTTAAACTTGTTAACTGGAGAAAGATGAATAAACAGAGGCAAATTTCACCTGCTTTTGCCCTGTTACACAGACTGGGTGACTCTACAGAACAGCTCTGGCACGAGGAGAGCACCCATAAAAAGTTAACTTGATAAAACTGCGTATTAAATACATCTTGAAATCGTGTTGATTGATTAATTTACTCAACATGCATGCACAGAGAAATCTTTTGATGGTAAATAGAGCTGACTGTATTCCAGTCTCCATATTTAGACTGGTTGCTAAATAGGGGGTCGATTAAATAGAACTACTACAGGATGAAAATGTCTTCATATGCTTCATGTTTACTGTAGCTTTTTTTCCACTTCTCCATTCCTTGGGAAGGTAAATATTACTGTGCAAATATTGTTTTAAAGATTATGAGGTTCTAGTTTTCAAATTATCTTTAAAGATTATGCGGCTCTAGCTTCCAAATTAATCCATTAGAATAATTTAAATTAAAATATTGGATTTACTAATGGAAGCAGTGATTTTCCCTCTACTTAATATAAACACTAAAGAAATTGGCCTATTACGTTATTTTTCATTAATACACAATACCTAAAGCGTTGTGGTACAAAAAGAAGAAAAAAAGCCCAAACATGATTCTAACATGACAAAAACTTAAATGATCTGAGCACAATACATTTAATATGGCTTCTGTATGTCCTCCAGAGAAGATTTAATTAATTTCCTAACAGGCTAGCGAGAAGAACATTTGGCAAATGACTTGCCAGACTGTCTGCTGGCATTGTTTTACAGGGTACAGGAGCTGGGGGTGGCATTATTCAACAGAAAAGGCAAAAAGGCAGTTCTACAGCTTGCTGTGCACCACGCAGAGGATGTCAGGAGCGGAGGTCACAAAGCCAAGAGGAGATGGATGGGGAAAGAGACACGTAAGAAACGAGGAACACCGTGCAAAACGCTTGGTGAGGCGTGTAGCCTCAGCTGAATTGCACAGGTTTGTTGTTGCTGTCATGTAAATGGTATTTATTCCCACTGGTTGTTGGAACTGGGAACTTGCTTGGGATTATGTGCGTGTATCTGCAACCGAGAGACTCATGAAGACATATGTTCACAGCTCTTACTGACGCAGAAAACACCAATTTGATGAACATTTTTTATGGAAGCTTTACCCACTTTTACATCATTTTTCAAAAGGAAAACACATTTCCAAGCTAGAAATCAAGAAAATACCTTCAGGCAGTTTGACAGGTTGGCTTTTGCCAGCCAGGACCAAGTCACAGAATCACACAGAATCACAGAATGTCAGGGATTGGAAGGGACCTTGGAAGATCATCTAGTCCAGTCCCCCTGCCAGAGCAGGAACACCTAGAGCACATCACAGTGGAACATGTCCAGGCAGGTTTGGAATCTCTCTAGAGAAGGAGACTCCACAACCTCCCTGGGCAGCCCCTTCCACTGTTCAGTCACCCTCACCCACATCCCTACTCTGCCACCGTGGTCAACGACATGAGGAGACGGAGGGAAGATGTTCAGCACTCTGTCATGCTGAAACACAGCGATTCAGTGAGGATTTTATTAATTTCTTAACACAGGAGAAAGGAAGTGTCACTGTGAGCCTGTCTATATCTTTTAAATTCAAATGACTCATGGGAGATACCCCAAGAGTGGAAGAAGAAGGGTCTCCCCTATCCCAGTGAAATCTCCAACTGGAGATTTCATGGCTTTGGGTCTCCACGTGATGAACTTAGAAAGGTTTGGATTTCATCCTGAGGCAGGATGGGAACACTTCCTAAATCTCAGAAGTCTTCTCATGACAGGAGTATAATTTCCTCTCCTTCTTTATCCACCAGGTATACCAAAACCCAAGCCAATCAGAATCTATGTACCATCCAAATATCATACATCCACACATGAAGATCGGGAAGATGTCCAAAAAAAATCTGGCACAGGTGGAGCCTACAGTATCTGCCAAAATATCTACCAAAGCCATTTTCAGCATTCAAAACAGGAATTTGCAACATATTAACGTCTCTGCAGCAGCTTACACATTTCAGAGAACGTGATGCCAGGCCATCAGTGTGTTCTCTACCTTGGTTAGGGTAGATCTGAGGCAGCAAAGAGTTAAAAAAGGTAATAATTCATTGCCACATTTGAACTCCTGGTAAGGCATTTTAAATTTTTTTAAAAATCAAAAATCAGCAGAAAGTTCATTGCTTTCAGGAAAAGAATAATTCCTGCATAAAGAGCTGCCAAAGAAATAAAGAAATGATGGATATTACAATAAATGAGACCATGGAGCCAAAGTTAGTGCAATGTTTCTCTTTTTTGAAATTCTAATTCTCTCTATATTTCTGCTCAGGGCAAACAGCATTCTTACTACATATTTGTGGAGCATCATGTGAACTTCATTCCAGGATAAAATATTGAAAGAATAAATTGCTGAAAATGTATTGAAATGGTTTTAATTATTCAGTATTTTTAATCAGAATGATAGATTTAGAAATTACAAGGAGCCTTTAGGATCATAAAACCTGCAGCGACTGCTACAGCTGACACTTGAAATATCTGTTTCATCCCAAGCATGAGTTTTTTGCTGTGTCTGAATTATCTGAAGTCCCCCTAGATGTGGCCAAAAGCACAAAGATGGGAGTGGGCACCGTGTAGAAGTGTGTGTTGTCTGTTTACTTACAACATTTTGTAGTGACAGGGTCACTTCAGAGGAAGAGAGTAATGGAATGCTTGTAATGGCCACACTAAGACTTTGGCAAGCTGGAGAACCTTCAGTAGGTCAAGTGCAAGATGACTGCAGGCTTGGCTTGTTTTTGTCCTATGCTCATGCAAACACTAGTTAAACAAAGACCTACTTCTTTGACCTTACATGGTCGCTCACCATGCATCTTCTACCATCTTCTCCGATGCAGGCACACCAGTGCACCAGGGTTTAAAACCCAGCTGTGGTACTGAAGGAAACAGACAAACACATCCTTCCTTCAAAAAGACTCTGGCCTCTCTCTTCTAAAAGAGAGAATAATAATAAGAAAATAATATAATCATTCTAATAATAAGAACCAAGGGTATGTGTGGAGGATTTAATTTTCTCCCTTGAAGCTTCTTTTCACTATAAAGCTGCACACCCTATGATCCACGTAGAAAATGGTGCTCAGTGGAGTTCAATCCAGCTGGCGGCCGGTCACAAGTGGTTCCTCTGGGCTCAGTGCTGGGGCCTTTCCTTTTTAATATCTTCATTGATGATGTCGATAGGGACATAAAAAACACTATTAGTAAGTTTGCAGATGACACTAAGTTGGGTGGGAGTGTTGATCTGCTTGAGGACAGGGATGCTCTACAGAGGGACTGGGATAGACTGGATAGATGGGCCAATGTTAATGACATGGTCTTCAATGAGGCCAAGTGCCAGGTCCTGCCATTGGACCACACCAACCCCACNCTTCTCACAGGCAATGAGCGACAGGACAAGAGGGAATGGCTGCAAGCTGCAGCAGGGTAGGGTTAGGCTTGACATGAGGAAAAAATTTTTCACAGAGAGAGTGGTCAGTCAGTGGAATCAGCTGCCCAGGGAGGTGGTGGAGTCCCCATCCCTGACTGTGTTTCAGAGTAGATTGGATGTGGTGTTGGGGGATCTGGTGTAGGGGAGAACTTGTAGAGTGGGGCTGATGGTTGGACTGGATGATCCCAAGGGTCTCTTCCAACCTAAATGATTGATTCTATGATTCTATGTAGTAAATCAGGAGGTATGGGTATGATGGAAGAGACTAAAATTGGGTGAATATCTGCAGCAAAAAATGCAATTGGAGTCTGTGTAAAGTGCCTTTGAAGAGTTCCACAAAATTGTCATCTTGCCAAAGTAGATGGAGCAAGGTTTATGTATATTGCATGGTGTAAGTTTAACTCATGTTTGTGCCAACCACAGATAAGCTCCTTTTCTCCTCAAATTCACGACTGCTGCTGCAAATTCTGTGACGTGGACTGGCAGCTAAAATGGAAGTGATGTTACCAGTGACAGGGCAAAATGGGAAAATGGAAAAGGCAGAAGCACAGAAACAGGCAGACTCGAGCAGTTGCATTCTTTTTGGCAAAGCTGACCCTGACAAATTTATTAACTAGGAATATTGAAATAATATTGAACGCTGTTTACAACCTCCTGGAACTTGCTAAAAAGAAGGCATGAAGACAAAATGAACAAGCCCTATGTACATAGAAAGTGGAACGAAACAAAAACCTAAAGAGAGAGAAGATGTTTCCAGAAGAGTTTAAGAAGGTCTCAATACTGTTTAAAAGCTTGTTTTCACACACACAAAAAATATTGTTAAAATATAGATAGAAAATAAAGTAATTCTTAGATTCTGATATTCTAATCTTAAATATGTTCACAGAAGCTTTACATCAGTAATATAAATTAGCACAGACTTACCTGTTTAAACCAGAAAAAAATTACATGATGGTTCTGGATTAGTATTCTGAATATCCAAAAACTGCATTGCAGATCATAAAGGTTTTAAACATGTAAAAATCAGTCTTTACCAGAGAGACACACCAACTGTGGAAATGATAGGTCAGAGGCTACAATTTTATTTGAACTCATAGCCGTTTTTCCCAAAATGAATATAATTTTAAGTCTGAGAGAGCCACAATTAAATGGGCTCATGGAAAAATTATATTAAAAAATTGCAGGTGTGCTTCAATGTTAAAAATGAAGAAAAAAGCTGTAGCAACTCATCCAGAACTGTGGTACCACCAAATTACACAGCGGTGCATGGCAAAATGGAGTTAATGCCTGTGGGAAAGCTGTGCAAGAAATCTGAGAACCATGTAATAAATTATGTTCAAAATACGAAGTGTAAATAGTTATAAGAAAAGTCCAATAGGCACATGCTATGACAAAAATTAAAAGATCTTAGGCCTTCCCTATGACAGTATAGCTATGAGATATGCAGATGACGGTACATATAGAACGTTACACAAGTATCTACCTGCAAAGCATGAGCACAAGGGAATTATCTCCATCCACTGAAAAGGTGGGTCCTGCATGAACGACACTCAGTTAACACAGAATCATGGAATCATAGAATCATAGAAATGCAAGGTTGGAAAAGACCTACAAGATCATCCAGTCCAACCGTCCTCCTGTCACTAACACCACCCACTCAGCTACTAAACCCTCCTAGTACCTCTTCCAGACACTCCTTGAACACCGCCAGGGACGGTGACTCCCCCACCTCCCTGGGCAGGACATCCCAGTGCCTGACCACTCTTGGGGAGAAAAACTTTTTCCTTCCTGACATCTAATCCAAATTTACCCTGGTGCAACTTGTGGCCATTCCCCCCAGGCCTACCCTTAGTTCTCTGGGAGAAGAGATTGACCCTCTCCTCTTCACAACCTCCCTTTGGGAAGTTGTAGAGTGCCATGAGGTGTCCCCTCAGCCTCCTCTTCTCCAGACTAAACAATCCCAGCTCCCTCAGCTGCTCCTCACAGCACTTGTGCTTCAGACCCCTCACCAGTTTTGTTGCCCTTCTCTGGACACGTTCCAGGGCCTCCATGTCTTTCTTGTTGTGAGGGGCCCAAAACTGAAAACAGCACTTGAGGTGCAGCCTCACCAGAGCTGAGCACCGGGGGATGATCACCTCCCTGCTCCTGCTGCCTACACCATTCCTGATGCAGGCCAGGATGCCATTGGCCCTCTTGGCCACCTGGGCACACTGTGGGCTCATGTTCAGCTGAGGATCAGCCAACACTCCCAGGTCCTTTTGCTCTTCACAGTCTTCCAGCCACTCTGCCCCAAGCCTATAGTGTTGTATGGGGCTAATATGGCCCAAGTGCAGGACCTAGCACTTGGCCTTGTTGAATCACATCCCATTCGCCTCAGCCCAGCCATCCAGCCTGCCCAAATCCCTCTGAAGGGCCTCCATACCCTCAGGCTGATCAACATGACCTCCCAATTCGGTGTCATCTGCAAACATACTGAGGGTACACTCAATCCTCTCAGAACAGAACAGGATACTTTTTCATATCCTATTAGCAAAAGGATGAGGAAAATTTCTGAACCTCTACTGGCTGACGCTTCAAGGCACGAACCCACAGGCGGATCTGTATAAAGCTGAGGACCACCAGCTCAATGCCCTGGATGTGGGTGAATACACGAAGCTAGTATCATCACATGCTTGCCCTTATTTTACAGTCTTTTCTGGGTAAGACACTAAAGATTTGGGTGGATCAGGCACAGCTACTTTGTGGTCAGCGACCCACAAGCCAAAGGAGATCAAATCAGGGAATGGGAATTGTTGACGCACATCACCTTACAGTCTAGTATTTTCCCCTGAAGTAGTCATTCAAAAAGTAAATATACAGATCTGGGGACTGTGGGTAAATGTGACCCTCCTGGAGCCTTCCAGCAGTGGAGATCTGACCAATTTTCAGAGAAGTATTGCAGAACTGAGAAACAATATGTAAAATTTTTGGTGCTTTCCTGAGGCTGGTTCCGCCACTATTGGCTTTTCCGTATTAAAAACTCGACTTACTATGAGCTCAGTTTTCATTAATAATAATAATAATAATAAAAAAAATACATCCAAAC
This sequence comes from Jacana jacana, assembly GCA_013400555.1. NCBI lineage: Eukaryota > Metazoa > Chordata > Aves > Charadriiformes > Jacanidae > Jacana > Jacana jacana. The sequence goes on along the minus strand of VZTM01021938.1, from coordinate 36,862 downwards.
AACACACACACAGAGGGGAAAAAAAAGCACTGAAACAACAATTTACTAGATATGCAGGAGCTTAAGAGTAGTGTTTCCCAACAGTGAACCGTAAGGCTCAGCATGTGACAGTTAGTGGTCTCCATGTAGGTTGTGTGATAAACTACCCAATGTGTTGAAAAGCCCTTCCTTTCCCCTCTCCACCCCCTCCCCCTTTTAACTGCTAGCTCTATAACCTCCTTATTTTTCCTAAATTTGCTGAGCCTCTCTCTTTCTTTATGTTGTGGTAGCAAAGCAGATTGCTGATAGCACAATACCTATTGCAACATGTCTTCTGCGGCAATTTTGCAGGTAATTTCCTCAAACACAAAGGAGACAACACATATAGGGCAGAGCTGGTCTGTAATTTACTTCTGGATAACAAATTATCAATTTAGTCACTCCTCTAACAAAAACCAAAATAATTTTCCTCTCAGATTGATTTTTTAACTCTGCTATTACAATATTATCCAATACTACTAGTATCATGCATATTTAATTTTATTTCAGAGATAAAACATTTTGTGGAAAGAAGAGGAGGATAAACTGACACAAAATGAAACAATTCTTCATGTTAAAAATAACCGGCATGAAAACACAGTTGTGAGGAAGGTAAATTATAAAGTATGCATTTATCCAATCATTTTAAATACCATAATTACACTGACTGCTCATCAAAAGACTTTTAAGACTCATTAAAATTATAAAACATTTCTAATTAAATCCATATTTAAATGAAGTTTCTATAACGAATCTACATGGTACTTTAAATCAAACAAAAAAGTTCTGGTGAAAAATCCAATTAATTGAAGTTTTTGTAAGAATTACAGCTTAATGATGGGGGCACAGCAGTTGCCTTTTAGTTAAAATTGCAGATTACTGCGCTGTACCCATCTTTAGCTCAAACTTGCCCATAAAATAATCAGTCTTTGTGAAATTTCTCATGCCAAATATTATTCTGGTATACAGTATTTATGTTTTTTTTTTTCTGGAAATAGTAACTTCACAATTTAAGAATTAATGCAGGAGGCCCCTAGGGTTAACATTACCTTATATCTGATTTAATTGATGCTATTAGAAGGGGAAGAGGACCTGCCTGTCTTCTCATTAGTCAAAACCGGTCCAAAGCACAAGCATCCAATCATATGAGTTCTTAGTCACTACCTTTTACCCATTTCTGACATATTTGCCACCTAATGCACTGGGGAGCTAAGCTTTTGTCCAGTGCTTTGGGATGGTCCATCAATGCTCTTCTAGGGACTGCCTCGAAGTACCCTCCTTCTTTCAGATGACATACGGTCTCCAGTCTTCAAGGATTTACATTGGGCTCCCTCTTCTGATCTCGAATGGCTTTACCATTTCTCAGTTTTATGAACAGTGTTGTTCTTTCTTGATCTTACTAATTAACTGTTCCTTTTATTCTTCCTCGTGGTGTCACCCTGGTGTGAGATTAATTGTCTGCTAAAACTCTTAATTGTCTTAGTCTGAGGACGGGAGCAGTGGACTGTCAAAAGACCCCGGTTCCAGAGGTTTAAGCTTCTCAGTTTCTTACACAAACATTCTTCATGAGAGACTGAACACATTCGTTGCTGTTCACCATAGAACTCGGAAGGGACCTCTGAAGTTCATCTCATCCAGCCCCCTCCACTCAAAACCGGTGTAACTAGACCAAGCTGCTCAGGTCTGTGTCCAGTGAAGTCTTGAGGCCCTCCAAGGACAGAGAGTCCACAGCATCTTTGGGCAACCTGCTCCAGTGTCTGACCACCCTCGAATACAGCACAAATAGGTTCAATATAATGATTTGTTAACTAATCCTTTTTTTAATTTTAGATCCAGTTCTAGCAAAATAGACAATATGCAGAATTTTCTATGAGTAAAGAGAGACGTGGCAAACTTTGGCTTTTTCTCCACATATTTGAAAAAAAAAATCAGCAATTCAAGCTGTAGCTGTGTTTAAGGATGCAGAAATCCAGTGTGGAAGCCCTTGTTGACACTTAGTGATACTCAGGAGTACAAAGGTTCCTTCCTGTAATTTGATGAAATGAGGGAAACTTTGGGGAGCAAAATGTAAATAAGGAGGAGCTTCCTGGCTACTTCTCCCTGTGGAAACTCCATCGGTGGAAGAGGTGAGGACATCCCGTGGCAGAAAGAAGAGCCTATTCCAAAGAGGCTGAAATTCATAGAGCTCCAGAGGTATAGGGGGAAAGCCTGTAGAAAAGATGGCAAAAGAAGAGTGACATGAAAAAGGAAGGAGGCTTGCATATAGATAAGGGCAAAGCTGCCCTGGTCTGTGAGAAGGGGAAGAAAAAACATACGCCTCTGAGGAGCTCAGAAGATGTGGATCTGGCCAGGGGACTTTAACTGCTTCCTTAATAGAGCATCATCAACATGGTTCTTCCTGTATGAAGATTTCTGGGACCACAAGAAACCCACATAGCTGAATTTTTATATATTCTTCTCAAAGTGGGCACATAGAGAAACGTATTTCTATTTAATAGGCAGTGGGAAGAAAGGCACAGAAAGATTACAGTGGCCCAGAGTTCAGAACCTTCTAAAATGCACACTGTGGTTTTCACTGAAGAAGTAAAAGAAGGAAATAATCCTTCAACTCCATGTTTTTCTGTTTTTCCCCCACATTCTCTACTTATTCTCTTTGCTGCAACTGGTTTCTTAGTAGTAAAAAGACGATGCATTCCTAAGGATTGGTTTTACTCTGTTACAACAGTGGTGACCGAAGAGATGTTTCCTCTGGCTTCTCCCATCCCTCCTGGTCATGGTCCCAGGTGAGCTTATCTACAACTGGACCATTCTTCAGCTAGCAGGAAGCTGGTGTGTAAGACATTAATTTCCAAAAAAAATGATTTCAAAAAAAAGGGGTTTTAGTAAGGAATCTCAGCTCACAGACATTATGAGAGGTCAGAAGTTTTCTCCAACTTTCCTGGACCTTATAAGCCTCCTGTATTCCAGCAGCAAAAGCCTGAGTGAACACTAGGACACTACCTAGCAGATCTCATTTTATAGCCATGTTTACCAGTTTCTGAGATTTTAGGCAAAATAAGGGAATACACAGAGTAAACGATATCTTTAATTATTTTGCAGGATTTTCACTCTACATTGTGATTGTTGCTTTCATACAGGATATTTACAGGATATTGCCCATTTTCCCTCCCTTCATCCATCCATGATTGAAATTGGTACCCTTTTTATTTCTTTTCCCTTTCTTTCCCACTGTTCTTTCTCACCAGAGGCTCAAAGGGCAAAGAGGCAACAAGTTAGACCCCTATCCCTCTACACTCACCTTCCTACACGTGTGCTTACACACAGAATGGTAAGAATGGTGCAGATTAGCACAAAAAGAACTACACATCTGAAGAAACAAAAACAAGCTGCAGCTTTAGCAATCAACACTTGCACTGTAGTACATAGATTCCACTGTACACAGAAATAACAAGACCTTCCTGAACCCTCCCAGTGATTAATTAGAAAGCCTGTCTTACAGATTTTTCTCTCAGGTGTAGTAACCTCATGGACCTTACCATTAAGAACTAATAAATAAATGCTTGGCTAAGCACAAATTGGTTGATAGGCAGTGAAAAAGAGTGATGATCTTGGTTTTTATGCAAGACAGTTATCCTGTCATGTTACCTCAGAGGACAAAGTAATACCAAATGAAAATAAAATTTTTGAGTGCCTGGTATATTGAATTATTTAGAAAAATTCATCACAATATAGCCAATATTAACGCCACGTGCAGGAAGCCCAGAGCGGAAGTTGCGTACAGCAAATGCTGTTTCCATTCTGCTTTTAGATCGGCTGCACTAAAACTCTGAAATCACAGAATCACAGAATCTCCGGGATTGGAAGGGACCTCAAAAGCTCCTCCAGTCCAATCCCCTGCCGGAGCAGGAACACCCAGAGCAGGTCACACAGGAACGCCTCCAGGCGGGTTTGGAATATCTCCAGAGAAGGAGACTCCACCACCTCCTTGGGCAGCCCCTGCCAGTGTTCCCTCACCCTCACTGTGAAGAAATTGTTCCTCATATTTAACTGGAATCTCCTCTGTTCCAGCTTGCACCCATTGCCCCTTGTCCTGTCATTGGGTGTCACTGAGAAGAGCCTGGCTCCATCCTCCTGACACTCACCCTTTACAGATTTATCAACATTCATGAGGTCACCCCTCAGTCTCCTCTTCTCCAAGCTCAAGAGACCCAGCTCCCTCAGCCTTTCCTCCTCTGGGAGATGCTCCACTCCCTCCATCATCTTGGTAGCCCTGCCCTGGACTCTCTCCAGCAGTTCCCTGTCCTTCTGGAACTGAGGGGCCCAGAACTGGACACCATATTCCAGATGGGGTCTCACCAGGGCAGAGTAGAGGGGGAGGAGAACCTCTCTCCACCTACTGACCACCCACCTTCTCATACACCCCAGGATGCCATTGGCCTTGGCTGTGAGGGCACAGTGCTGGCTCATGGAAATGACAACAGAGAGGAAACCTACAGAAATTTATAACTCATATAAGCACACCATGCATATTTTATGTCACAACAGGCCCGTGTATGGAATGATAATGTCTTTTTTTTCTTTTAACCTTTAAACCATTTTATTTTCGGTGTGCTTCTAAGGGTCACAGTGTGACACGAGTACCTTAAAGGTGCAGAGGCGGTGGAGACGTCCCTTTAAAGGAAGTTTGCCAGTGAGTAAACCACAGTGACATCATTAACTCTTCTCAGGGACTAGCTGGCACATTACATGTTATATATTTGCCTCTTGCATTGCTCATGTTATGATAATAAGCCATCATCAGAGTTGACTTCTTTTACACAAATCTCCTGACGTAAGATACAAACAGGAAACGGAAGATTACCTAAAAGTCGTAACAACTCCAGTCCCGCCCCTCTTTGTTTGGCATTTTCTCCAGTAAGTTACAACTTAAGATGACCAGAAGATAAATAAATACATTTCATAGACATGTAGAATGACAAGTATGTACTTGTGCATTAAGTTTGAGATAACTTATACTGTATTACTAGTTATGACAGCCTTAGACATGTTCTGAGTGGTAAAAGATATTGTCTTAATAGGTCAACTAGAACAATTATTTAGAACTGTGACACAAGAAAACCTTAATTCTCTCATTTACATATCCTCTCATATACAAACCTTGCTCCTATAAGCAGAAACTATTTTTTCTATGTTTACCAGGGCTTAAAAGTGACTCAAGTGGGTGATGCAGAGGATCATGGTATTTGCAATAACCATGAGAGTACTCTGCTCATTTACTGATTTCTGAAGTATTTCTGAGAAAACAGCCGTTTTCTCCTCAAGTAGAAAATCCAGATTCTCCACTTTTCCAAGTCTCTCCCTCCTCCTTCCCAAGTGGAGGAAGATGCAGGAGGTCAAGGAAGGGGCTACGGCAGGAAATTTTAATTCCAGCACACCCAACAGGAGAGATCATAGAATCACAGAATCCTTCATGTTGGCAGAGACCCTTGGGATCATGGAGTCCAACCATCAGCCCCACTCTACAAAGGTCTCCCCTACACCAGATTCCCCAACACCACAGCTCATCCACTCTGAAACATACTCAAGGATGGGGACTCCACCATGTCCCCATCCCCATGTCCCTCCGGGGCAATGGATGATCTGAGAAGAAGGTGCAAAACCCAACAATATGTGAAGCAGTGCTCAGCTGGTCAGGCCAGGATGCTTCCATTCAGAGGATTCGAGGATTGCTGCTTAAGAGGATATCTGACTTCAAATAAAGGCAGCAGAATTTCTTAGTAAACAAAAATCATATCGAAAAAAACACAGTAGAGTAAAATGTATGCAAAACCCTTAGAGTCAGATCTCAATATTCTTTTAATTTTATTTTTTTTTCCATAGAAATAAAATATAAATAGAGTCTAAAAAATAAGCAGGGCAGGCTTTTCATATCCTGCAAAATAAAGCATCCGTTTGTATTCCGAAACAGCATGAGATGTCAGATGGTAAGCACATCAGCGGGCCTTGGCAAAAGTAAATTTAAATAAGATATGAACTGTGCTATGCACTGGTAGGAAGCACATAAATTAATTTGACCTGTCAGCTGAAAGTTGAAGGGGGTGTGCCCAAGCTTAAATAAATCCTCATGCTGCTTTTACTCATTAACATCTGCAAAAATCTACCCTTGCTGAAAACACCTTTAATATTTCACTGATTTCTTCTTCCAAGCTCTTTTCCGTACCTGGAGTTATGTGACGGAAATTATATTCCCCAGTTTCTGACGTGGCTGCATTTTAATCCTTCTTGTGTCCCTCGGTTTTGAAGCCTGCCTTTTGACAGCTCACCATCCCCCTTGATTAATGCCTGGAAAGAACCCTTCTATGCCTCGCCTGTAAGCGATCTAATTTTGTGCAGGGAACGGCTGGGCTGGTACGTTGAACCGATCCACCACCCAGGTGGCTACATTTGGGCTAAATGAGCTGTGAAGAGCTTCATCTAGGGCCATCGCAGCCTTTCTTCACGTAACCCCACAGTATGCAGCCGGGGCTCCGAACAGGGTTTGTCACAACCCATCAATAGAAAATAAATTATCGCCATTCTCGCTTGTCAATGGGCTTGCCTTCACTTTGGCTGGCCCTAACGATTGGAAGCTCAAAGGGAACATTTCCAGCCTTCCTGGAGCATGATTATGACTGAGCACTCTGCTCCCCTACGCATCCCGGCCAGTAAAAACATGTAGGGAAAGCAAATTATTTCAGTGTTTTGCACCGGTGATTAGGACATTAGCCATGAATGCTACAGCAGCTTATGTTTGACAGTCAAGACCTGTTCTGACATTTATTCTCTCATTTTTAATGCCGCTAGTACATGCAAGGCCACGTGCAAAGAAGGTATCCCAGCGCTAGCGTGCAGAAACGAGGAGCGGGGAGAATGACCACAGCAAGATCTTCACAGCAAAGAGGTAAAGCACAATTGAGAGCAAAAGAGCTGATTTAAATTTTGCTTTCACGGCTGTGATTTTCTCAGGTGTCAATATGCCTGGATAAATACGGCTGGAAGAAATGCAGCACCTTAAGTCTTAGGGTTCCCCTGCTGAATTTAACAGGTTGTAGCCGACGCCTTTGAGTGAACGCTGTGACAGCACCTCAGCTTTTCCAAATCCCTCTGTTTTCCTTAGGCCACAGCAAAGAGAATGGAACGTCTCCAACAGATGGTATTAATTTTATTAATTTGGATTTTGAAATTCAAAGACACTGTAGGTCAGAAGGTAACCACATAGGCACAAGCACAGCTGGGATGCTCTCCATAACGGATACACCTGGATAACAGTGGAAAGAAGCCCAAAACTATCTGTTCCAATCTGCAGCATATAAATAATGTGGCTTGAGACCGTACCCAATATGATTTTACCTTTGAAATATTTTTTGTAAGAGGTTGACCAGTAGCTGTATTAAAGAGGGAGAAAATTCTCCTGTTCCTCTTACCAAAAGAAAGGCACTCAATTGCATTCATTAAGGTGCATTAGATAAAATTAGAGATGTTCTTTAAAGAATTCTATATGTTTTCAACAATGGCCACCTAAACTGTACTTTAAAATAAGGTGAATATTCAAAAGCCCCTGAGTTACAGGATCAAGTTTTGCTACTTGAGCACTTGGAATTGTTAAGGGAGAAATCACCTTCTTCTGTGATTCTATGATCTCTCACCATGCAAATGATGAGGTTAATCAATTATTACTTGGAATGTTTCATAAAAATGGGGGTGGGGGTGGGGGGTGTTTCTTCTCAGGGCAGCAACTCAGGTGAATGTTGTCTCTTTACATTGCAATCACAAAGTATTTACTATTTTTGGTAAAACAGGGCCACCAGCCTACCCAACCCATCGGTCGTTGAATACCACACAAGTAGCACACTGCATGGATGCTAGGTGCTTGAATATGATACAGGATATTGATATATGATAGGATATATGCACCCGGGCCTAGGAACACCTCAGTTATAGCAGATCAGTGACAGGTCTCTCATCCACAACAAACCACATGATCTACTCCAGTAGGAAGAGTGAACACTGCACATGGGATCACCCTCCTTGGAGCGATGAGGCTGGAAGAAAACCCTACTCTCATACATTGCAGAAAAGGCCGAACACACTTAGGCCAAAGACTCAACAATAAGGTGGCAAAAGAAAGTAAAGTTATTTCTATAAATCTCAATATTCTCAAATGCTGCCCGGGACTGTAAGTGCTTTCAGTGCAAAACCAAGAGATAAAACCATAACACAGGTGGTCTTTATTTTGCATGTCTGCAAGACCATACAGTATGGACTCTGTTGCAGAATTGAAGACAAAACCTGAGCTGGGAATCACGGTAAAGAACCACACAAAGATTCCCCAGATAGATGTTTTCACGTACGTGTCAGCTCAACTCTTTCAGTAATCCACAGTCATTGAAGGCAAAGCACACAACAGAAACAATTAGGCAAAAGTTAGATTGAAGAGAAATTAAATCCTCCTCCGGTTTTACAAGCACTTTATGAGCGGCCTGTCCAGAAGTCAGTGGCTTCAGTTCACCCTACAATTCATCCTATCTCGCCCACAAGTGCTTTTCCTCTCTCCTGATATTGCTACAGCATCATCAGGTGTGTACCATTTCTATCACAGATACAAAACATCGTAAAAGTAAAAGGTTTAAAGTCAGGTACATAAAAAAGTTTGAAAATGCTGGAATTAAGGCTAACTATGAATTCTAATGTTTAAGTTTCATATACCATTTTTCTACCTTTTTGGGGCACAGAACAGAAGTAAATCTCTTACTGTGTAATATTCAATACTGTATTTCATACTAAGCATTCAATGGATAACCTGATATCTAATTTACCACACACTTCAAAGCATGTATTATTATCATTATTATTTATTTCCTCTTGGGCTTTTCTGTTGCTCCCTCAGTGCTTCACAAACACTGAAGAAAATATTTATACAACATGAGGTGAACAGATGCTACCTTATTTCATGTATTGCCAAACTGAGGCAGAGACTAAAACCAAATTTGAGTTCCCAGTTTGAGACACTAGACTCTTGCAGGTTACTCAGCACCACAACATGGTCTTCTTTCTGAGAGAAGATCTTCCAGTGATTTCAGAATCACAGAATGCTATAGAGTTGGAAGGGAGCTCTGGAGATCACCCAGTCCACTCCCCCTGCCAGAGCAGGGCCACCCAGAGCAGGTCCCACAGGAACGTGTCCAGGAGGGGTTTGAATGTCTCCAGAGATAGAGACTCCACCACCTCTCTTGGCAGCCTCTGCCAGGGCTCTGCCACCCTCACAGCAAAGAAGTTCCTCCTCATGTTTAGGTGGAACTTCTTACGCTCCAGTTTATGCCTGTTCCCTCTTGTCCTGTCACTGGGCACCACTGAAAAAAGACTGGCCCCTTCCTCCTGACACCCCCCCTTCTAGTATTTATAGGTGTTGATCCGATCCTCCTTCTGCCTTCTGTTCCACAGGCTGGTCAGCCTCAGGTCTCTTAGCCTTTCCTCCTAAGAGAGTTGCTCCAGGCCCCTCATCATCTTTGTGTTCCTCTGCTGTCCCCTCTCCAGCAGTTCTCTGTTCTTTCTGAACTGGGGAGCCCAGAACTGGACCCACTGCTCCAGGTGGGACCTCCCCAGGGCAGAGCAGAGGGGCAGGATGACCTCCCTCCACCTGCTGGTCACACTTTTCTTGATGCAGCCCAAGATGCCATTGGTCTTTGTGGCCACAAAGGCACAAACAGCTGTGGACGCTCACATCTGCTCCAAATAATGTGCCATATTATCTGCTTTAGGTAACTCGGTCTGTACCTACAACAAATGCTGCAAGAGAGACAAAAGTAGGGGAATTCAGCCCATTGTTCAACCCGCAATGTACACAGCCATGGTCCAGGACCTGGACCTAATGGAGCAGGTCCAGAGAAGGGCCAGGAATATGCTCAGGGGGTGGGAGCACCTTTGCTGTGAGGACAGGCTGAAGGAGCTGGGGTTGTTCAGCCTGGAGAAGAGGAGGCTGCAGGGAGACCTCAGAGCAGCCTTCTAGTCCCTGAAGGGGCTACAGAAGGGCTGGGGAGGGTCTGTTTACAAAGGCCTGCTGGGACAGGACAATGAGGGGCAATGGCCTCAAGCTGGAGAAGAGCAGATTGAGATTGGATATTAGGAATAGGTTCTTTCTTCTGAGGGTGGTGGAGCACTGGGACAGGCTGCCCAGGGAGGTGGTTGAGGCCCCTTCCCTGGAGATCTTCCAGGGGAGGCTGGAGGAGGCCCTGGGCAACCTGGTCTAGTTGGGGGTGTCCCTGCTGACTGTGGGGAGGTGGGACTAGATGGCCCTAGAGGTCCCTTCCAGCCTGGAACATTCTATGATCAATGGCACAGCCTGTGCTCTCCACAGAGTGAAAGTGTACTTACAAGGAAAAAAGGAAAAAAGTACTGAATCCTGTAATTAAACCTGTCCATATCATAAACAGAAAATGCTCATGTATCTTGGTAACAGCTTTGCCATACTCTCTACAAATGTATGTCTCCAAGGAAGATAAATTTTTGTTAAGACTATATCAGGGATATACCAAATATCTAATCGTGTATTTGGGTGAGCATTTAACTTTGGATGGTAATCAGATGAAGCTGAATTGGAAATTTATAGCTTAATATAGCAGAATTTCATAAAAATTATCCGGTAACAGTAGTTATTCTATCTTTTGACATAACAAAACAAAATGTTAGATATTACTTTTTGTATTATATTTTCTTAATACCCTGCTATTGTCATCAGAAACATAATAGAAAAAGACTTCACTGTGCATACATTATTTTCTTTTGATTAAACAGGTGCAGGGGAATTTCAATCATTTTAAATCATAATTAGATGCCCCATTTTTTTCATTGCTTTTTTTTATAAACACATTTTGGCAATTAAATTCTGAAAGGAGATTATTTTTTTTTCCCCTCCTTCTTTTTTAAAGTTATATTTCTAAAGAATTAGAATAGACAGGTTTATTCACTCTGGAAAGGTGGAAGACCTTACCCAGAGTGATTTGATTATACTATTCATAAAGAGAATGACTCTTTCACATTATCCTTAGTTTTACTTTACACCTTCCTAATACTTTTGAGTTGCTTAAAGTTGCTCATATTTTGCAGGCTTCTACATCAAGTAAGAATGAAAACTCTAAAACAGTGAGATGAAATGATAATGCCTTAATATGCATATCATGAGGAAAGTTTGTTTATGACAAAAATCTCGGTAAAAAATATTAGATAAAGCATGGCTGAATACTATTTGGGTAAGAAGTTGGTACAATAGAACGGGATATATTTAAATTAATTTAATCTGAAAAAACCCAACAGCCTTTATGTTCAGGAATTACCTCAGCATTTATAAATTCTAAGTTATTGTCTAGGAGGTCTGCATTCTCCAATTAGATGTCTGAATCATTTTCTCACAGGCTCAAAGTCAAGGCCTTTTAGAAGCATCTGAAAGGCAACACTAAAAAAAATAATGATAAATTCTACATAAAGTATTAGTCACATTTACAAAGACGGTCCAACCTGACAGCGGCCTCACCACAAACAAAAGGTGGGAGCACTCCCACACGTCGCACGAAGGGAACACGCACCGGCTCCGGAGTGAGTTACCGCAACCAGCGTTCAGGTACACAGAGTTTAAACATTCAAACAGTCTCTGGTTGGCTTAATTTTAGTGCCCTTCTTCTGTTATAAAAAGCTAAGAAGGGAAAAAAAAAAAGAAATAGCTAGCACTGAGGAGGCGCATATGAGAGCCTTATTGTACTCGCTTCAGTTAATGAAAAATACATTTATATCATAAAAACCGTGATCCGCCCCCACCAAGAAATCATTTGTGTCGTTAAAGCCACAGAGAGAGGCCATTATCTTAGCTCCTCTAACAGCAAAGGTTACTATTTCTGTGGGTTTGACTGCTCACATTTCAAGTTCCATTCACCTTACATCGGGTGAGGTAATCCACTACGTCATGTTTTTATTTAGGGCAAGACGTGAAAGGGAAGATGAAACAGGGAAAAAAAAATAATTACTTGTACTGGCATCAGAACAAAACATCAGTGGGTTATGAAGAAGTGGCATGATAATTACAATAAGGGTAAATATTCAAGGCAACTTCTGCTTCCATATCTGGACTTCAGCAACATGCACCAGGCTAATGGTGTGCATGAGCAACGTCGTATGATGAATTCATGGCAATAAAATTCATTGGAGAGGGGGCACTGCAATGTAGAAAACCTCGGGCTGAGCTGTCCCTGTTGCTCTGACAGAAATGGGTTGGTTCATCTTGGTGTCCAAAAAGTCCATCTTGCTTCTTCAGATTTTGGGAAGTAACAGAAAGTACGTGCCATACTCACAGTGAGAGCGGCGTTTACACAGCCAACAACAACTGCCATTTCACTCTAACACTGTAAAGCCCTTTGCTGCAAATTTCAGGTTATGAAAGATGTAAGAAGTATGGTTTTATATAATAAAATATAATCCTAAGTAGCTGAAAAAAATTAAATTGCACAGGTTTCAGCTTGCAATATTCAGCCAATTTTCAAAGAAACAAAAGAGTCGTTGAAGAACAGTATGAGATCTTCGACTACTCGGCCTGTGTGTGTTTTCCCAAGTATGATTTTTACAGGAAACTTTTAAATTATTCTTCTCAATGTGATGAAATGTAATGGTGCACAGATGCTAAATCCCTTACACCTGACAGCGAAGACAACCACTTTCTTGATATATGCGTCTCTATACACGGAATACAAACATGTATTTTAAACAGTGTTATTATATAACATTTACTTGCAAAAATACCTTGGGCTTAAGCACAATCAACCTTTTTCTGAGTTGAAGAGCTGCCTGTAGTATTCTCAGTAGTTCTGAGCAAGAGCCCAGATATTAAGACAAGAGTTAATCACAACTCTCTTTTAAAGGATAAAACTACCTTCTTTAATTATTACACTGAGGATTTTGTAATTCAACAATATAGTCCTACTAATAATTCTGTCTAGAAGAAATTTGCATGTTTTAAATTGGAGACATTTCAAAAATACCATAGTTAAATCCTGACTGTAAGAGAAAGTTCTTTTTTAGATTTATTTCAGCTTCTATCAGGTGGCATTATTTTTCCAATAGACACTAACCCCGTACATCTCATTTGAAGCAGCTATGTCCAACCTATAATTATTTTCTTCTAATTAGAGTAATTCATGGTTAATTATTCAAAATGATTCTTCTTCAAAATCAAACCCATTTCTTGCCATGGCACTTTAAAAATGTAAGATACAAATAAAATATTCCTCAATGCAAATTTTTTTTCAATAAAAGAATGTCTAGTTTGCTTTCTTAAAATAGCATTAAAATCCTTGCATAGCAATAAGGACTCTGATAACACCAAAACCACAGACAAAATTATTTGCTGCTGTATAGGAACACTTATTTTCATGCATTCAGCATTCTCTATATGATCAGTGTCTTTAATCTGCAGTGACCAGGCTGGAGTGTATTTCTGTGCATAAGAAGGCTCTGGGAGTGGCAAGGAATATCCTGAGACCTCAAGACCACTGCAAGAACCTAGGCTTTTCTGAAATCTTGTGTAAGATCTGATCAAATCTCACTTAACTATAGCTTTGCCTATTCATAGTTAGTGTGAACTTCATGAGATGTAACATATTTGATTAAGGCCCCATAGAGACCTCATGGCAACCTTAGTATACAGAAAGGAGACACATAAACCAGATGGAGAGAAACTTTCTACCAAGGCCTGTAGAGACAGATGAGGAGGAATGGTCTTATGCTGAAAAAGGGGAGATGGAGCTGAGCTGTGGGGAAGAACTTCTTTGGTGTGAGGGTGGTGAGAGCCTGGCCCAGGTTGCCCAGAGAAGCTGTGGCTGCCCCATCCCTGGAGGGGTTCAAGGCCAGGTTGTAGGGGGCTTGGAGCAACCTGGTCTGGTGGGAAGTGTCCCTGCCCAGGGCAGGGGGTATCACTGGGTGGGCTTTAAGGTCTCTTCCAACCCAATCCATCCTGTGATTCTGTGACGTTGTGTGTTGCTCTGTTTGCGTTTTGAAGCACTACTGAGATGTCTGCACAGTCACTCACTGTCTCCATAGGGATTCTCTTCTGACCACCTTTAAGGATGAACTGGTGAAGGGACTGAAATTATTCCTTCCATTGGCTGGCCCAGCTGGTGAGTGCTGCTGGTCCTCACTCCATGTGCAATATAAGCATAACTCTTGCTTCTCATGGCTACGACCATCAGCTAAATTTATTAAAACTAGTCAAGAGTTTCAGGAGCTCTGTCCTGCAGGGTTTAGTAATTAAATGATTGGCTGAATGTTTTTACTCTACCCCAATGCATAGTCATCCCTGAGTTTTCAAGTATCTCACCACTTACACCAAGAGATAAAATTAAGCACTGATTTAATAACCTTGTTTTGACAACCAATTGCATGCTAAAATCCTGGAGGTTATTTTTGAGCTGTATGTTGCAAAACAGTGCAATTTGCATGACCAAGGCTAAATCCGTTGAAAGCAGTTTAAAAAATGGATACAGAAAGCAGAAGATGCAAACTGTAAAAACTGTATCGTGTTGCATTTAGTAAAATGACTTTTGTGTCTGATTTTTTGACAGATTGAATATTTTATCACACTGGCTCCAAAATCCAGAAGGAGCATGCTCTGAGGCACTTTTGATATTGTACTTCTGCTTGTTTTACATTTCATTTTACCTCTGTCTCTCAGAGTAGATCAAATTAGTTAGGAAGGTCCAAGTTTCAGCAACACATGGAACAGCATTATTACATGGATGAATTTCTCAAGGAACTCGGTTACTACAGTAGAATATAAGATGATTTCTGTTTTTTTTCAGCTGATTTTTTCTATGTAAAGATGATTTTATAGGAAAAATACTTGTAGTAACTTGTTAATGCAGTGCCATGACAACTGAATTCAAGGAGCCGTGGCTTGGTTTTCTCAAAGTGTTAATGGTTTTTGCAGTCTCGTTGACCAAACCTAATGTAAGCACATAAAAATCCACACCCTTAAGCACACACAACAAACCAAAGCACTGCATTAACAAAAGATAGAAAAGAAAAACAGTCTGAGTTATTAACTGGTCAGAAAGCTCCTGCACTGACAGAGTTTATTTATGGCTGCACAGTAAAGCACGGTGATAAGTCAGTCCTACACATTTTCAAGGTAGGTAATATACTAAGGAAAAAAAAAAAAAGTTAATCTCTTGTCCCAAAATTCAAGTAAACCTGTGCTGGGTTTTATTCTACTTTGCTACAAGTGCCTGAGTTATCTAGCATATTAAAATATTACTAAGTCCTGCATGAACATGTTGCGCAACAGAATTTTCACCATATCTTTTGGTTGGAGCAAAGAGAAATTTTATGCTCTTTTGTGGCAGAAATGTAGTTCGTTCCATTTTGATAGACCACACACATGGCAGCACACCCATTTTAAACTTCAACTTGATGTTATAAATACCCAAGAAGTTACTCCTTGGCCCCTACCAGAACCTACTTCAAAGACACAAAAAGCTACCATCAGAAACTACTGTGGTAGTATCATCATAACATGCTCCTCACAGCTCTGAAGCTTACAAGCCCAAAACAGGGCTTGTATGTCCTGTATCCTATTCTGGAAGTAATTCTCCATAATTATTGACATGGAAATGATGAATGTCCCCACCTTCAAATGTGGTCGTAAATCACTAGAAAAAAATCTACTACACTTTTAGTGTATTTGTAGAGTAGCTCTTTATGATAGACAAATGAGAGAGTTTTCTAGTTATCTGCTGCTTCTTTCTGTAGGAGTTGCAGAGCTTCACAGATTTCCTCCAGCCCCACAAATGCTTGTCCTAGGTGGTTTTCCAGTGAAAGATTCCCAGTAGCATAGGGATGCCTTATATAAGCAGTGTATTTTAAACCAAGTTGTTTGGCTTCTTTTGTTTCTAGAGATCAACTACTGCAAAAAAAAAAGGAAAAAGACCACATTTTTTCAAGTTTGTTTGCTTTAACTTCATGGCTGATTCTTAGTTAATTAGCATCTGAAACTCTTCCATGCTATGCTATATGTCATTGCCTCACCTTTACCGTCTCTTTGTAACACCTGAGCCTCCCCCTAGCTGGTTGGCTGGACCCCTTCAGAGGCTCTGCACTTGACCACCCTCTAGAAATGTCTACATCCCTCATCAGAATCACAGACTGTGACAAGAAAATGAACAAAGCGGCCTCCAACACTGAAAAATCAAAACAAAGAAGCAATGCCAGATGTTTCCAAGGACAACGCTCCAAGAGAAGACCTCCCTGAACTCTTGCTGTCAGATCTTATTAAATCCTGCCTGGAAAGAAATCTCTGCCACCAAAGGCCAGGCCTCCAGTACTGCTGTAGACTGAGCAAATGGTGGGCAAACAAACCCCAGGTATACAAGAGGGGCTTGTCGTCTGCTATTCTCCACAGCACCAAGCTGAAGTAGCATCTCTGTTTCATGTTAGCTCATTCTAAACTTTGTAAATCTCCTTATCTATTCCCATACTCTCTTTGGAGAGAGTCGGGAAAGGGCCATCTGTCATTCAGTTGGCCAATACGGCCAAAACCTCAGCAACATTGCCTCCTTTGCCCTTACTCCCACTCAGCCACCCTAAGTTCTGTCCTAATTAATCCTTTTCCAGCCCTGAAATCTTCTTGTCCTGCAGTCCTGTAACACATATGCCTGGGAATCTGTTTCCTTACTGGCCTCTGATAAAGTTTTCTACCTCATCTTTCCATTTGATGTACCCTTCGGCTTCTCCAGCTTCCTTACTCCTGACTTCTCAGACCCTTGAATCAAGAGAAACCATTGGCTTCATTTGTAGATAGTCACAAGATCAGAAGGGTTTCTCTCAAAATCAGATTCAACTCCAATGCAGAGAGAAGAAAAATATCTTGAAAATCCCCAAGGAGCATAAAACAGAGAAAGTCTATGTATTGGTTCCTTTCTACCCCCTGACAAAGGCTGCCAGCAGCTAAAAAACCACCAAAGACAGCACACCTAATTTCCAAAATAAAGCAATCTAGAGTCAAGAAGAGAGAAGCTTATGGAGGAGCTCTGTGGAATCATAGAATCATTTAGGTTGGAAGAGACCCTTGGGATCATGGAGTCCAACCATCAGCCCCACTCTACAAGTTCTCCCCTACACCAGATCCCTCAACACCACATCCAATCTACTCTTAAACACAGTCAGGGAGGGTGATTCCACCACCTCCCTGGGCAGCTGATTCCACTGACTGACCACTCTGTGAAAAACTGTTTCCTCATGTCCAGCCTAACCCTACCCTGCTGCAGCTTGCAGCCATTCCCTCTCCTTCTGTCGCTCATTGCCCGTGAGAAGAGACCAGCACCAACCTCTCTGCAGTGTCCTTTCAAGCAGTTGTAGAGAGGGATGAGGTCTCCCCTCAGCCTCCTCTTCCTCAAACTAAACAATCCCAACTCCCTCAATGGTTCTTCATAAGCTTTATTCTCCAGACCTCTCACCAGTTTCATTGCCCTCCTCTGTAGTTAATGGAGAAGCTGTGTAGTTGTGTGTGCTGTATTAATGTGTCTCTTAGAGTTTGGAATACAGAACCTACCACTGATAAAGAAAAAGCCTGCTATTTTCCTGTGGCTTACTCAGTTTCCTATTTCACATTCTGTTTGGCTTCTTGTCTTGCCTGTTAGTTTCTGCAAGGAGTTTCTGCCCAGATATCTTCCTGAGGAAGACTCAGTGCACTGACATGAGTTGCACCCACAGGAAAGTGCAAGAAGCACAGGTCTGGGAAGGAGCAGACCCCGCAGTGGTGGTCCCCTTGGTGACATTAAAGTCAGTAGAATCACATGGTCAGACCTGCAACAAGTCGCTGTGCATGATGAGCGATAGCCACAGCAAATAAGCCTCACAAGGGTACTCCCAGCCTGCTTTCTGCTGCTAATTGTCAAGAGTTCAGTAGTCAATGGTGGTCAGGGATACAGCAGAGACAACTCCTCAGACAACCCTTCTTGGCTATCAGATAATCATTGTTTCTCATACTCTTTCACAGAATCACAGAATCTCAGGGGTTGGAAGGGACCTTGAAAGCTTCTCCAGTCCAACCCCCTGCCAGAGCAGGAACACCCAGAGCAGGTCACACAGGAATGCGGCCAGGCGAGTTTGGGATGTCTCCAGAGAAGGAGACTCCACCACGTCTCTGGGCAACCTCTGCCAGGGCTCTGCCACCCTCAAAGTGAAGAAGTTCCTCCTCATGTCTAGATAGAACATCTTCTGTTCCAGTTTGTGCCCATTTCCCTCTTGTCCTGTCCCTGGGCACCACTGAGAAAAGCCTGGCCCCATCCTCCTGACACCCACCCTTGAAGTATTCATAGGTGTTGATCAGATCCCCCCTCAGTCTTCTCCTCTCTGGACTGAAAAGACCCAAGTCCCTCAACCTTTCCTCATAAGAGAGATGCTCCAGGCCTCTTGTCATCTTTGTTTATATATATGGAGTTTGTTACTTGGTATTACTTATTTTTCCACAAGCCTGTTATTTAACTCATTCTTGCCTTGCTGAGCGCTGTGCCAAACAGAAGGCACGTCTTTCCGTGCTAGCGACATTCACTCTCAAGCTCTTGAAATGCTCTTTACATTTCTCCTGTGCTAATTAGCCCACGTATTCCAGATCCTGATTCCAAGTGGTGGGGTGTGAGAGAGAAGCGAATCGCCATCCATTATCACAGGCTAAGTCTGCATTCTGAGAGAGCGGGGCTTGCTCCTTTTGAGAGGAAGTTACTGCCCGACAAAAAACTGTCAGTGGTTTGTAAGACATATAAATAAGGAATAAATAATGTACACTCCAATTTGAACTTCAGGCTAGCAATAAATTATTGAAGAAAGCTGCATTCAGTAGAGCGCAGTGTCCAAAAATTTCTTGCTTTTTCATGCCGTGAACTGTGTTCAATTATTGCTTACTGGAAATAGATTTTTCCAGGCAATGTTTCAGCCTATTTCACTGAATTCATATGCTGGGCACCCTTTTTAACTCCTCTGCTAAAATAGATAGCCACTCAACTCATCGTTTTAGTCCCTCTTTTAAAAATAATGTGTGCCACTAAGGTCCCTATTCGGTGTCTACTGTAACTTAAATTTTATATTTTAACAAAATTAGAGCGTTGCCAAAGCTGTATTATGAGTGACTTTTACAAGAGTGTGCCATTCTAGCTGTTTCAGCAATACTGGAGGGAGGTTCTCAAGTTTGTAAGGGCATGCTATTTTAATTTTGACCATTATGACCAAAATGCCTGTTAGTGGATCAAATGCAGTTCCAAATGCTGCAAAATTTTAGAAAGCTACTGTAGTTTCTGTTTCTTACTGAATTGCTCTGAATAAATTAATTTTATTATCTTTGGCATTTTGGTTTAGAGAAGGAAAACAAAGAAGGCAGAAAAAAACCCATCTATTTTTACAAAAGCAGTATAATAATACAGACAAGTGTTACAATTTCTATGACTTTTTAACCAATAGAATCAGCGTACCTATTTCTTAAGAATAATATCACTGAAATCGTCCTTTATATTTACTACTACTTAATTACTTTAATTTGCTCAGAATAAAGGTCATTAAAATCGTCTCGAAGCTTGACTTAGATTTCAGAACTAACCTGCAAGTTGTAAAACCTTTAACTATGTTCCATTTAACACATTTAATAGATGTAAAAGCTCACAAGTGATGATATAAAGGATAATTTACGCTTGCAATGCATTTTTGTCCAATTAATAGATTGCCTGTGTGTTGCATATTTTGCATGACAAAAGAGCAGAATATTAAACTGCCATTCATAATGAAAATGCACTTTGCAAATTAAAAGTGCCGAAACAGAAATTTTTCACCCTGTTTAGGAAATAAACAGTCCTTAACCAATTACACCGCATTGTAATAATTCTATGATTTATTGCAAGTTGTTTAACTTTCAAAACTCGGCTAACCCATATTAAGGTCACAATCCATCATGTCTTGCTTGGAAAGCCAGCAAATAATGGCTGTTGTATTAGCTGCTTTTGATGATAGTATGAAAGAAGTATTAGCACTTGTCAACAAAACTGCTTACAACATAACATTAGCATGCATGGGCTGCTGTACCTATTTATTATTCTGGCAGCTTCACACATATTGTTACAAGCTTATAAAACATTTTGTCGGGTGGAAACCGAATGTACACTGTTTGGTTTTCTGATAGACTGGCAGCATAAATGTCTGGGCTGACTTAGTTTAGTTTAAGTGTAAATAGAGACACAAATTCTTCAACCTGTTCTCTTATTGATACTGAAAAGTGCTGAATTATTCAGCATCCAAGTCTTCTGTTTGTGTCTATCACAGTTATCAATTACCCATCAGTCTTCTTGTCAAAACAGAATGGATTAATCTGGCTGAAAACAAGACAAATAAGTGGATACTATAACAGGGGTGCAGGGTTGCCAAACTGTCAAAGGGAAATCCAGGCAGTGACATTTTGCCGTCAAAAGTCAGATATCTGGCTTAAGTGAGCAAATGATTTCCCTTTAGGAGCCAAGAATGCACTTAGCTTACCGTAAGTAAATTAATCTGCCTACTTTGCCTACTAATGCACTATCAACGGTGATAGTCACAGCAATTTCCTACTTGCTGCTCACGGCCCACTGCTTTGTCTGTAAGTTGATTCTTAGGCACAAATATACAGAAAGCATCCTTTTATTTTAAAAATTAAAGGAAGGCTGCTTGAATACATGAACTTCTCAGTGTGTTGGTTCGATCCATTGTGCAACACAGTTGATACGAGATCAAGTACATTTTGAACAGCAGCTTTGTGGAATCATCCAACTTCTGTAAATTCTAACCTTTCATTTTCCTCCCAAGCTTGTAAATCTTGCTTGGCAAACTCTTTAGGTCCATCTATTGCTCTTGAGAAAGTATAGAGATGCATATGATTTCATTTGTACTTTTAAGATAAAACGTTAGTAATACAGCACCCAGTCAGGGACAAAGGTTTGGCTCCCGTTGACTCAAGTCTTGAATTCCTGTCAGAGGTTTCTGGGTTATTAGCTTTTTTTTCCACATTCCCCCCCCTCCCTGTTGTTTTTGTTTGTTTGTTTGTTTCTTGTTTGTTTTGTTTGTTTGTTTGTTTGTTTTTTTCATCCACGCCCACTGTGGTAATTCTATCAGAAATTGCTCTTCTAAACTATTTCAGCTCATCATCACTCATATCTGCAGCCTTGCAATCATGGCAGCAGACACCAAGGGCTTAAGTGTTAGAACCAAAATTTTCTAGTATGTATTACAGTAAAAACACTTATCTTTTATATACTACACCTACTTTGGAAACTTATCTGCTACCCTGTTTAAATTCCTACATAGACATGTATCTTTTAGTATCACCTTCTGGACTTTAAAATGCAGGTGTAAAGTTGCCAGTATTTCCCAGTATGTGCAAAAAAATATTAAGAAAGCAGATAATTCACAAAATCTTGGGCAAAACTGTCTTTTATAAGAGCTCACCAGACCAAAAAAAATATATCCATGCATTTCTACATCAAGTATTGTAATTCCCCCAAAAAAAGTCAAAATATGATCAAGAGTACTATAAGGTTAATAAAATTATTTCTGTTCTTTGTCTTGTTAAGTCTCCATTTGCACAAAAAGAGACAGAAAGTAGCAAGGGTATTTAGCCATCATTTCCCCAATATACTTGACCCACTGCTGATGTCTCTGAATATTCACTGAAAATACAATGAAACCCATTAT
>VZTM01021938.1:0-15007 GCA_013400555.1 Jacana jacana | reverse complement strand
CAGTGAAATTTACCTGTTACATGTTAATCTTTGCTTTTTTTTTTCATTTCTATTAAGCACGAGCAGTACACAGCTGGCTCTGTTAACCACTTGATATTAAGCATCGGGATTTATTGACAGACATTTAACAGTCAAGAAAAGATTGCACTGGATCTGCTAGTTATAAAAGTTATTCAGACTGTATAATTCAGCATTGCTAGACATCTGCTCAGTTCTTTGACTTTTAATAACTCTAAGCCTGTACTGTCAGAATTGATAAAGAATATATATATTCTAATATTTCTTGTTCTTCTTTCGGAGATATGCTCATTGTGATCTGTGAATTTTTTGTGTGAAATTAGTGTCAGGTCCGTGTCTGATTTAACTCTCTTGATCAGTTCTAAGTGAAACAGCGTAAAGAGATCTCAGACATCTTTCAGAAAGACCTTACCAGTTCCAACCAGGAAACAATATAAACCTTCCCGTTACTCAATTCTTGACAAAACCGTTCTGTTCTCTAGCAAATTAAGGAATCATTTTTTTCCCCGTGATTGGTGAGAGCAACTATTATTATTATAAAAGATACAAAATAATTTAAACAGAAGAAATTGGTTGCTTCATGTCAAAGGTTTTAAAAACTAGTGACAGAAATCAATCATTACAATGGAAAGAAAATTGCAGCAGAAACGCTTCTTCTCCACTTTGGATATGTCAGAGAATAATTTTCCTTTTTAATATGAGTTTTTCCTCTGTCTTCATTTTAAGATCCAGCGTATTTATTTGTTTGCCTAAAATGTTATTCATTATGACTGTTACATGTGTCTGAATGCTTGAAAAGTGCCTAATTGTTTTCACTCAATGTCCACTGGATTTCCAGCAAAAAGAAAGCAAATGTTTGGTTTCTGTCTGTCATGCGAGAAAATTAGGAGAATAGTAACGATGGCATTATCAATCTACCGAAACACCAGCCAAGATTTAATGCTCTCTTGAAGTAAAATCACACTAGTCAACATCACTTTATAACTTCCTAAGATGGTTTCCTGTGGTATAAATATCTTTCAATTCTCATCCCACTCTGTTTCTCCCCAAAGAAAGGTACATACTGCACTGGGTTAAAAGGGTTCATTTTTTTCTTGTAATACCGAATCATGATAATGAATGCTTCTAATGAAGCATTGTCCAGATGTGAGTATCAAGCAAGCAACAAAATTACTAGATCTGATTAGCTTTTATTCTGCAATGCAGATAAAAAAGTAGCTAAAAATGAAGGTAAGGGATGAATATGTCTGCTACAGAAGCAGAAAAGGCCAAGAAGGCCAAGGGCATCCTGGGGTGGATTAGAAGGGGGGTGGTCAGTAGGTGGAGAGAGGTTCTCCTCCCCCTCTACTCTGCCCTGGGGAGACCCCATCTGGAATATGGTGTCCAGTTCTGGGCCCCTCAGTTCCAGAAGGACAGGGAACTGTGGAGAGAGTCCAGGGCAGGGCTACCAAGATGATGAAGGGAGTGGAGCATCTCCCATAGGAGGAAAGGCTGAGGGAGCTGGGTCTCTTGAGCTTGGAGAAGAGGAGACGGAGGGGGGGATCTCATGAATGTTTTCAAATCTGTAAAGGGTGAGTGTCAGGAGGATGGAGCCAGGCTCTTCTCAGTGACACCCAATGACAGGACAAGGGGCAATGGGTGCAAGCTGGAACAGAGGAGGTTCCACTGCAATAGGAGGAACAACTTCTTCAGGGCGAGGGAACCCTGGCAGGGGCTGCCCAGGGAGGTGGTGGAGTCTCCTTCTCTGGAGACATCCCAACCCCGCCTGGAGGCGTTCCTGTGTGACCTGCTCTGGGTGTTCCTGCTCCAGCAGGGGGTTGGACTGGAGGAGCTTTCAAGGTCGCTTCCAATCACTGATATTCTATGATTGTGTAATTGAGAGGTCCCTTCAGTGGCAGGGACTCATGGATGTCCTGGAGTTTCCCTTTGTGGCAGTTAATAACCTGGCCTTAGAATCCAAGCTGGAGATGAAGAGACCTAAAAAAGCTGCAGAATGCTGTGATCGGACCAAGCCTCAATACCTTCGTGAGAACAGGCAGGGGGTGAATTCATATCTGAGAGGTTGGCAGTCAATTAACATGCAACAGACACACCTTCCTTGCTGGCTTCCTCCCCCTGATTATCAAAATGTAAGGTAAGTTAAAGCACACAGATTGCAAAACTAAAAACAGCTACCTAAAATCTAGCATTGGAGATCATCAAACTTTCCATTTAGATACTGCAAAATTGTATTTTGGCATCTTAAGTAAGGCCATGCAAAAATAAGGCATTTGTGCTGCTTATCATGAGGCTTCAGGGGAAATTTCTGAGCCTGAAAGACAAAACAAAAGAGAAAGCTTAGGTAATCCCAAACCCACCTGCAGAACTATAAAGGCTGGAATGCTGGTAAAGAACATTTTCAGAATTCTTAGAACCTTTCATTATCCCATTTTCAAAAACTAAGGGAAATTAAATTGTGGCAAATTACATTATCTTCCCCTAGCTTTAAGTTTTAGTTAAAAGTTAGCCTCCCCAAGGAATTAAATTAATTACGCATAAAATAGTGGTGGTAAGTTAAAAAAAATTAAAAAAAATCTAAGTCACTGACTGTTCCCAAATTGAGAGGTGCTACAGTGTATAGGTATTATACTATTGCTTGATATTACTACTTTTTTATTAGAAACCTACTAAGTTAAGAAAGTGTTGGATTTACTCAGCTGCCCAGAATAGCTGGGTCTGCTACAGACCTCCTTGTTATTAACAAGTAGAGTTAGCACCAAATAGTTGGTACCTGAAAACATTTGTGGACTCACAAATCCAGAAGGCATTTTGATTATTATCATTTTTGGTATTTTGCAGTTGTCTACTGTGTTACTTCAAGTTAAGGGTAGGAATTTTCTGGGGAAAAAAATCGTCAAGTTCAAGAAAAAAAGAAAAGTACTATCATGAATTGGTACATTTGAATGGTGTTTTCTTGTGATTTTGTCAGTGCACTTCTAACAAGTCTTCAGACTGGCCATTTCCTTCCTGAATCAGCCCTAATGAGAGGGCAAGGATGGCAAGGATGGGAGCTCCCTCAATGATCAGGGTTTACGCCAATCTTCATCCTAAAAATACTAATTTCTCACTCTTGAGAGCTTGTATAGAAAGAAAGTCCCAAGAAGGGTGGCCTAAAGAACCCCTCCTCAGACCTTCGCCATGTTATAAATGATAAAAACCAAGACCCTGGCTAAGAAATTGACATTCAAAATTGCAGTAATAATGAGATACATGAACTGAAAATTACTTTTTGAAAATCAATCCGATCAACTGATGATAGCACTTTCATCACAAGTGAGGGTATGCTTTAGGGAAATGGTGGTAGGCATAATTTCTCCTTCAAATCAGAAGAAAGTCTACTTGAAGAAAGAAGACAGAAATTTCCTGCGGGGTATTGGAACTTTTGGGTTCTTTTCATCAGGAGCCCACATGGCTATTAATACTGCGGGTTGCACTGAGTCAGAGTCACAAGTCTCTGGAACCACATCTCCATCAAACTCAATGGGAAGGTCTACTTTCTCCTACTCACGCTTTTGACTTTCAGTGTTTTATTTTGAGCTGTTTTCTTGGCCAAGAGGGGAAACAAATACCAGTCTTTCTAATTAGCACTAACTTTTTGAGAATGAAGTGTCTGAGATAACATCATCGTTATGAGTAACTTGCTTTCAGAACACACCTACGAGTATTCAGTAGTACAAGATCTGTCTACTTTTGATAACACTGTTACACTTATAATCATTCCAAATTCCTCTCAAAATGTCACTTAGAAAAATATCATTGAAATGAACAGCAAGTTAAAAATTACAATCGCTGAACAAAATGAAAAACACTGATAACATTAACCACCATTAACGAGTAGAGCTGACATGGAACGTCATAGGATCTGTTGAAAACATACCTTGATGGAAAATGTTGTTTAAGCAAAGGTTCAGTCCTTCACAGGAATTTATTTTTTTCACTGAAATGTCTTACTTTTAAAGCGAAGAGGAGAACTAGAAAAGAGATCCCACTTCTGTCCATTATTTTGATTAAATCCACCTGCTTCATCATACATCAGTGCAGCGATAACAGAAGCTTATTTGAGCTGCTCCCACGCCTTAGATGGGCTGTGGATCGAATGCCTCGTTTCTCTCACTGTTTCTTAGGGGGGATATTTTTATGCTGAACATGAATTCTTTGGGTTAGTGAACAGGAGGCTGAAGTACATCATGGCTAAAATCAACTGAAGGAAACATTTCCATTCAAGTCAAAATGGAACAGAAACCACCCAAAGATCAGCCCAGAGGTGCTCTGTACTGAACTCTGCTTAGACATTCTTCAGAATACTCCAGTTTGTAAAACAGCAGTTTTATTTCTCAGTGTTGAGAAAAAAAAAAAAAAGTCTAAATAAAGATTATCACAGATCAGAAAAACTAATAATACTAATAGTATTTCTACTTGTGAGAAAAGGAGCACATTCCAACCCTCAGCACCCCTGATTTTGATAAATTTACTGTTTGGATGCCCTGATTCTGACTGGACACTTCTGTTTATTCTTGTTCAAACACCATCCAAAACCTTCTCCTTGGAAAGCATGATATATTCATGAAAACAATGACCAGTCCATACAAACATCACAGACTTGTGTGGTTCTTTGGGATTCATACAGGCCACGCTAATTTTGATATGGTATGGTAGTCATGTCTGGGAAAGGTTCCAAATACATTGCTGAAATCTAACCATGTCACATTTCCTCACCATTGCCACCACATAGCGATTCTTAGGAAGCAGGCACTTAAACAAATGTATAAAAACTCCAAATATTTTTACCCTGTGTGAGCTGCAGTCTTTTTCTCAATGGCTCATAGGCTGATAAAACACAGTCACACTGAATATAGTAATACTACTACATTTATAACTATATATTAAACTGCAGAGAGCTGATTAATACTAAAATGCTGATAATAATACTAAAATTGCAGATACAGACAGCTGATTATTTCTTCTGTACACCTAGCATTGATCAACTTTTATCCTACCTTAAATGTGTCCTTATCAAGGAGAGGCAGGCAGAACCGAGCTAAACCCCATTTTTCTTTATCCAAGAGCTAGGGCATGTTTATGCTGAAGTGGAGAGGTACTATGATAGATTAGATAGTCATAGGTGAGCTAGATTTCAAAGAGGTAGGATAAGTTTCAGGAAAACCACAGTTATATCACAACAGCCCTTGGTGAGAAATGTAAAACCCACTGGAGAACCTCAACAAGGAGAGCATCTACCCCATCTACCTGCTGCTGTGGCAGTGCCACTGTCAGTGCCTGCCTAAAATAGTTTAAAATTTCAGTTTAAAATGCAGTTTCAAGCTGCAGCAGGGTAGGGTTAGACTTGACATTAGGAAAGATTTTTTCCCAGCAAGAGTGGTCAGAGCCTGGACTGGGCTGCCCAGGGAGGGGGTGGAGTCCCCACCCCTGACTGTGTTTCAGAGTGGATGAGATGTGGTGTTGGGGGATCTGGTGTAGGGGAGACCTTTGCAGAGTGGGGCTGATGGTTGGACTCCATGGTCCTGAGGGTCTCTTCCAACCAAAGGATTCTATGATTCTGTGATTCTAAAATGGCTTAGAACGTGGACGATATACAGAAATATTGTTACTTTGGGAGTAGAAAGATTTAATTTTTTTAAAAAATGTTAAATTTTAAAAATTTAAGTTAAAAAATTAAAATAAAATAAAAAATAATCTAATAAATATATACAAGAATTTGCCTAAACTGCAGATGGTTTGCAGATTTGGAGAGAAGACACAGGGCAAGGAGGGGGCCACAGAAGACAGGCAGGGTGCAAGGCTCCACCCCGTGCACGAATGTGCTTTGTAAGACACAAGAAAGAGAACATTTTTTTGCAAAATTTTTCCCGGAACCATTTTAGAAAGGAAAATGTAGAAGGAAGGCACATGAACACAAATGTAGGATGTTTGCACCCGTTTCCACAAAACATTTCTTGTGCTCACAGCTACTCAGAGAACGGCACGAGGTGACTTTTTATCTACCCGGTTGGCACCTCCCTTATCGCTACTTATGAAAACGCATGGTTCTGAAAAAAAGCTTTCTCTCCTTCCAAGACCTACCTTGCTAACTAAAACCACTGCCTGGCAGTTACCTTCAGGCTAGGTTTGTGTTGTCTGAAAACGTATTTTACACCAATCTATTTATTTATTTATTTATTTATTTATTATAGAATCATAGAATCATAGAATCATTTAGGTTGGAAGAGACCCCTGGGATCATCAAGTCCAACCATCAGCCCTACTCTACAAGTTCTCCCTTACACTAGATCCCTCAACACCACATCTAATCTACTCCAAAACACAGTCAGGNTCACCTCCCTACTGCTGCTGGTAATAATAATAATAGTTTTAAATATTTTATTTGCCACCTTTCCATTTCCCTTGTGTTTTTTCCTAATACTGAAGACAGATGCTCTGTGTACAGCCTCTCCACATCGGTTACACACGTATTTCAAGCCTGATGAACTGCTGGAATACTAACTCTCTCAGCTTGCACCGCTCCTGAGCTCTCCCCAGTCTGCCACATCCATCGCGAGAGGGGTATCCACCGCGGGAAATAACATGTGAAATGAGACAGAGCTTCTCTAATGATATTTCTGCATTATTCTCCAGCCTATTCTTCTTACATACCCTAATTTCTTTTTGACAGCAACCTCACTTTTAACAGAAATTTCCATTCTTCTTCCAAATTAATATTGCTAATACAGTAAGAATTGAGGAAAGTATATGAAAGCTTCGCCTTTTTCTCCACTTTTACTTTTGCACTTCATCTGACACTGTACCTACTATCCATTTAACATGGTCATGGCTCTTCTCTGGACTTAACTAACTTGAAAAAAAGAAAAAAAGGAAAAAAAAAAAAAAGTTGATCCTCATGAACAAAACAAGACCAAAGCCAAGCTCAAGTAAGTTCAAAATGTGTCAGCCAAGAGCTGACTTTGTTTGGCAATATCAGCAAAACCACTTTGTCATCAAAGGATCTTCTAAATTTGCAGATCTACATCATAAGAAAGAGTTGTTAATACCTGTTTTAGGTGTAAAGTGCAATACTGTATTGTTTTTGTGATGACTTCAGAGGTACTGAGCTCATGCATGGGCACTATAGGGCTGATCCTGCTCCTGTGGATCTCCTGCTGCATCCACGGAGCTGGTCCAGGCCCACCACCAATGTCAGCCACCACCAGAAACACCAGAACAACTGACCAAATTTCAAGGTACAATTTAAACAATGATCTCTTTCCCAAAAAGTAGTGTGCTCTATTTAATGTGACATTAAAGCCTGAAAACTCCTTCTATTGGAGTTAAAAACAAGACCTGCGTCTGTAGTCCTAAAGGCAGCACACATCAATACGTGTACTTTTAAAAAGCAACAGGATGTAGAGCCAAGACCACTTTATCAGCTGGGTACCGGCACTAGGCATCTTAAAAAACTTAATTAAAAAATAATGAAAAAGCACATAGCTGGATATTTTCTGCCATTATTTCACAAAGTATAATTCAAGTTATAATCTTCCTCACTGGACTAGAATGAACAATAACGCAGAGTCTGATTCATCTCAGCTGTTGCTCTTTACGAATTATGAAGTGTAACTGTTCAAAGAAAAAACTGCAAGTTTTACTCAAGAACACACAGTTCTATTCATACAGTAATAATTTGCTGAAAGCATACTCCAACACATTATGTGCATCAGCTTTACCTAATTAAATAACACGAAACTGAAATAGGCATATAATGACAGAAAAGGTAAGAGACCTGCTTCTTCACTGCCACTATGAAGATAACTGTGTTTAATTCTGAATTAACTTATAGACCATTTCAACACATAAAATCCTTCTCTATTAAAAAAAAAACAATTAATTGAAGAAAAATAGGATTTTCCTTTCACTTCTTTCAGACTCTTATGCTCTGACTGTTCCAACACTTTGTTTATACTAGCTGTGTGCCCATAAGTTCCTAGGTCTGTTTAATAACTAAAATTAACAAAATAAACATAAACACTAACTGCCTGAGTAAATTCAGGATATCAGGCGGGATATTCTGTGCGAAATAAATGGGAATGTATTTGCAATTTAAAATATAATTCATCATAATGAAAATGTAAAGTAGTAGTTCTGCTTTATTCGGTATGGCAGGTTAGGGATCCCTGTGAAGCCACATTGAAGCAAAGAGTAGATTAATAATTTAATTTGGTTCAGAACTGCACAAGTGGGGCACTGCGAGCTTTTATTCTGTAACCAGCTGCTGACCCTAATATGGATCAACCAATTAGACATCTCTATTTAATTGTTGGATGACCCATCTAAAACTCACTAGGAATTTTCATTATAAACAAAACTCAGCGGCCTAAAAGAATCCCAGTTATCCCCCTGGTGGAGGCAGTTGGTTTGATAGAAGCACACAAAGGAGCTCGGCAAATGAAAAAATTGCAAGATCATTTTAGGCTGCGTTCTGTGAAAGAACATCTTAATATAATGAGCCTTTTTTCGATATCCCTTGGCGAAGCATCAGCCCTCTCAGATAACCCCACACAAAGCAAATACCGTTCGTCTGAAGTTACATTTGCTCCTTGTTATCACAACTTATGCCACTTAATTCATTATTCAACGAATTCACTTTCTTGTTTATTAGATGCAAGGTAGCCGCTCATCCCTAAAGGCCATGTATGCAAAAGACTGCTTGTAATCCTGTCACTTCAAACCTCTCCAGGCTTTTACATTGCTTCAGGAATTAGGAAGAAAGAAGCAAACAATTTAGATTTATTCATGCTGATATTAAATCTGTATATGATAAAGGAAATGAGAGAAATGTTACACGGCTAACTTAAAATCTATTGATACACATCAGCGGAGTACGTTATTCCCTGTATTTCTGAAAGCTGGCACATTCACTCCAAAAAAAAACCCCAACAAAAAAAAAAAACCCAACCCTAAGACTGTCTCTTATGTCTTTTAAAGATCTGATTGAAAAATAAAACAGTGTTTGTTTCTGGCATTCCTTTCTCCCACTACGAGGTACCCCGGCGTCTTTCCCCAAGTGCGTGTGATGTATTCAGTCTACCATCACTACCAGGATTATCTGCTCCGGCGCCGAGCGACTGGAGTGAGCACATTAAAAACAGCAATCAAATGCCACAGAGAGCAAACTCCAAAATGTTCCAAACCCCCTTCATCGTACGCTGGAGTGCAGGCCATTTTGGTAACTCGTTGGAGTGGGTGTTCCCCAACGTTTTTCAGAGGTGAATTTTGGCAACGATATATTTAATAGACCTGAGAGCACAAAATAAGAGCTTCGACTCTTCACACTGCAGTAGCAGTCACCGAGATGTTTCAATTTTACTCTGTAACCTTATGCTGTTAGAATCATTAAAATGCAAATGAATTACTGAATTAAACAGACTTTCAGTACACTCTTAGCACAATTAATATTGTATAAAATTATCTGCATAATTATACACACCAACGTTTACATAAGGCGTTGTAAAAAGCCACAAATCAGAAACTGGATGTAAAACTGGTAAGCACTGGAGAACAGGCTTCTCCATATGAAAATGTAATTGGTAGTTTACTGTTAGTGCTCACCGTGACTGCAAATGGACCTGTGCTTCTCACATCTCAGCTATTAAAATCTTCAAAAAAGTAGGTTCTTTTTCTCAGCCGTAGCACATCGACCTCACGATGCACAATGAGGCACTACCCCCAGAAGTTCACAGAAATTATTTTCTTGATATTAATTTTAATGTTAGAATTTGCTACTAGTGACCTGGCGTTGCACAAACTGAAAAAGACTACAACAAGAAAAAACACGACAAAAATCCCAGCGCAGGAACACGTCTCAAGAAGTGATGACTTAATGACTCGAAGCAAACCAGCATTTAAAATGCAGTCCTCTGTGGCTAAAGTTACTACAACAAAAACTGCTTTGGAAAAAAAAAAATAATGTTATACTTTTGTAAGTATTTGTTATATGGATTGTTGCTTTAAAAACATATGTATGTTTTTTAGTAATCCTGCTCTCACAGAGAATACATGCACTGTGACCGACTGTCACAGTTCAGGAGCTGACTCACCTGAATAATTAACCTTTTACTCTAGCAGTATGCAAGTGCAAGAGGTCTGCCTTTCATTCAATTTAAAATAAGGCAGGTAGAGAAACCACCCAGGTAAAACACAGCGCAAAACCCAATTGTTTTCTGTACGTCACGCCACAGTGTCGGTAGCTGGACTGTGTAGGAATCTCTTGTATTCACTCCTACCCAACGTGCTGAAACAATTCTGAAAAATTAGAGATGAATAATAATGAATGGAAAGTTTTCTGTTAATACACAGAGTCCTAACTTTATCCTTTATTGTGCAATGTTTGCATTTTTGCACGTGGGAGATTTTAAAAGTCACCCAGTGATTTTTATAGTGCAACCGTATGCTAGATAAAGATATTTAAGCTGTCAGTATAAACTGCTTCTGTTTTCATTTTGCATTTAATTTCAATGCCAGACTCAAGGCATAAATTTTTCATCACCTGCAATGCTATGAATAAAAGATTAAAAAAAGAACTGAGAAGAAATTCTAACACATGCGGCGCATGCAGCACATTGTGCAGACACACTGTGCATAACTAGATGTTTAATTTCCACCACTTTTTCCTACGTCAGGAACACTATTATTTGGGTTCATACATCATGCAGCTAATTTTCCAACATTTCAGCTCCGTGGAATTCAAATTTATCTAGCTCTGGACAATAACCCATTCAGCACTCATGAAATCTGGAGTTGATACACATATTGGTAAATTCACTTCGTACTTTCGTAACGTTAAATAGAATATGTCTCTTGCCATCTAGTGTTGGCAAGTTAAGCACTATTAAAATATTTCAACAGCACATATTCTTGCCTTAATTCTCGAACCAGCAAATGAATTACTTTTCTCCTAAGTTCAAAGAAGTAAGAATTACTACAAATTTCCAAGCTAATTTCAATTCCTCATTAAGGCTCACTTCGTATTTTAAGCCGAAGGATGTGATCAATCCCAAGAGGTGAAGCTACAGGATCACCCTGACAGAATTTTTTATTTAGCACTTAAGAGTGTTTTTAGCAGCACTATGCATCTTCGCTTTTACTTTATTAACACTCAGAGGGCCTTGATGAAATTCTGTTTACCTCTCTCCAACAGCCTCTGCTGGATAAAGAAATGTGCTGCAGAACACACCTGTTTTAGCATTAATGGTAGACTTTTATTTATCAGAAAATATTTGAGATTCACAGTCTGTGACTTCTGCCTAGCAGCAAACTCTCAGGTTCACCACATATTTACTCCAGTCAAAAGCAAAAATATTTTCTACCTTTACAAAAATACAAATAATTCTCACTTTTGCACCATCTCTGAAAATCTACATCTCTATAGTAATCTCCACACAATGAATTAATTTAAGGAAAATTAATTTAAGGGAAAAAAAAGTATGAGACCGTACAATACTTAATTTTAATACTGTAACTTTGGAAAATAACTTCAAGCAATGGTTGATAACGCTTTGCCCTGAAACTTCTGGTCTTTTCAGACTGAGGTGAGCACTTTCAGTCAGCAAGGTTCACTCCATGGATCATGGCTGGATTTACGTGATCGATGGCTGCCGGGACTGTTGGGCCAGGGGGGCAGGGAAGGAAATACAGCATTTTACTAATTGCTTCATGGCTTGGCAAAGCTGGTGCAAGTCACTACTATTAAGAAATTTGGGAAGGACTGTCTGTAGCAAGTTGTCAGAAACCATTTCTAATGGTTCTACTAAGCAGATTTAAGAAAAAAAAAAAAAACAAAAAAAGGAGGTAGACTATGGGTAGGAATTTTGAATTATTTTCACATCCATTGAGAAGTTGTACATTTGTAATGGACTGTGGAATCCTGGTGGGGCTGCATGACACCCTCGCTCATGGCACTCATTCTCTACTTCCTCTAAACAAAAAAAATTACCTCCAGCCCTTCAAGTGATTTATTTTTAAAGGAGCCACACCAGTGGCAGCAATGTAGTTATGGGCAGTTCCCTCCTCAGTATCTGGCATCAACTCTGCGAGGTGCTAAGAACTTCAGCCCTGATCCTGCAGAGACCTTTCCCTCCTCAGCTGTGCTTCACGCTGGATAAGAGGCTGCCACTTTTGAGGATCTGAGCTGCCTTTTAATCAAATTCAGCAAACTATAGCCTGCAGTGACCTCACCAGAGGAGTCAGCAGGTTAGGGACAAACATGAAAATGTGTTCACCAGCTTCATTCATGTTTGAATTTGGAGAGTGCCATACATTGTGCCTTTTTTGATTTAATTTGTGAAGACAACAAGATGCATGGTTGTGTTACCACCTCATTTTATAGCTCTGCCTATTGGGTAATCTGGGCATGGTAAATCTGGATTCATATATATAAACAGAAATACAAAAATGCAAACACAGTAGTGTTGTATTTTAAACACCCCTAGGAGTGTAGGAATTAAAATAACAGTGGAAAAAACATCAGTAAATCTATTCTGTGCAGAATATCTAAACCCATCTCTAGGTCTTTACACCGCTCTTTTAAAGTACATTGAACTGAAAATTAATTGGCAGTAGAAGGTAAAGCAGATTTTTCCATGCCACATCCTTAGACAAACGTGTACATTTGGACCATAGGTTCTTTCCTAAATTCACAGCAAAGCACTGAATTCAGAAATGGGGAGGGAAGAGGAAGGTGTTGGAAAACATCTATGGAGAGGGATGCAAGCAGCCGAAGAAAACAGACCATCAGACTCAAGGCACTTTCTGTTTCTAATCACTTTTCCATCACCCAGACATATATTTTCCTCAAACAAGACAGTGTGGTGTGGCTTTGAGAGCACTATCTATGGATGAAGTCCCCGTGGGGAGTCTCATACTTGATGCCCCCATCCTCAAACTGACTACACAAAGTATTCATCTCTCAATAGCACATCTGAAATATGGAACCCACCCCATTTGAGACAAAAGGTGATGAGCTATTTGTGATTTTCTACCAGGCGTCTTACCTTGCAAAGGAGGTTGAGAAAACAAGACAGTGGCATGCTACCCTGTCCATTTGTTCATTGTTTTAATTGCTTTAAGGTGCTACTTACCTCTCATACGTGCAAGCTAAACCCAGGGACCTGGCTCCATTTATAAGACAGAATCAGGAAATCTTCATGGTTGGAAAGGACCTCTGGGATCAAGTCCAACCGCACACACAGACAAAAGCCCCTACAGTCTTGGCCACTAGAGCATGCCCTGCAGTGCCACATCTACACAGTTCTGAAATACCTCCAGGGATGTTGACTCCACCACCTCCCTGGGCAGGCTGTTCCAGGGCCTGACCACTTCTGCAGTAAAGTCATTCTGCCTAATATCTCATCTCAACCACCCCTGCCACAACATCAGACCATTTCCTCTGGCCCTGTCATTATTCCCTTGGGAGAAGAGACCAACACCCACCTCTCTACAACCTCCCTTTCCTCTACCCTCAGGTAGAGGGTAAAGTGGTCTCCCCTCAGCCTCCTCTTCTCCAAACTAAAAATGCCCAGTTCCTTCAGCCTCTCCCCACAGGACTTGTTCTCCAGACCCCTCATCGGCTTGGTAGCTCTCCTCTGGACATGCTCCAGCACTTCTTCAGAGAGAGTGGTGTAAAAGTTTGCCTCTTTCTCTCGTTATTTTAATGTTGCTTGAACGACATCCAGTTCTGAATTTTCTAAATGCGAAATCGGGGCAGTTGGGAATCTTAGCCATCTTCTGAATGCTGCTGTGCAAGGGTTTAGACTACAATATTATGGATTTATCTGTTTATAATTCTGGAATTATGCTGAATATCGGTGTGCAGATTATTATGCATTATCATTCAATTACAACATAAGCACTTAATTCTAGGCCCCCACCACAAAATCAGTCTGCAGACGGCGCTTTACTGTACCCGTACACCATCGGCTGAGCCCTCCTTTTAAATCTGGTGAAGGTCTGCCTTGAAGTTTATAGGTTAAGTGGGATGAATTTAGGGAGCTAATCTGTGATCTCATTATGAAGCAGAGCCGCAGAGCTCCGCAGCTTCTGTCGTTCTGAAACAAACGCTTACGCTGCACTCCTTCAGCCGACACTGCTTTTTACTTTTCACTGATTCTCAGCCCCAGCTCGGGAGACTTCCAAGCTTTGAGCTTAGTAATAAATTTCAGCGAAACAATTCAATTTCTGCAGCTCCACCCCATCTCGTCGCTAAGTTTTACTGAAAACCTGTGCGTAGCGATGGTTTATCACACATTTTAATATGTAATTAACACTAATTTAAATTGATAATATAAAAGTGCAACATGAAGCGCTAAGAAGTTGATAAAAATCATTTTTTTTTCAGTGTTCTGATTCTGCTTGCCTACCTACAACTCAAAGATTTTCTTTCTTTCATAATACACTATAATATGGTTACAAGTGCATTGAAATTCATCTTGTTAGAATGGTAGTAATATATCCCACCAGGACTACTGTTCCTAGTAGCAATTTAAAATAATTATTGTGAGACTTGATGCTAGACATCAGGTTTGCAATAGAATTACAATGAGGGAAGTGTATTAGAGACAAAACATTGCTGGAAGAAAACTTCATAATGGCGCAATTTGGAACTAAGCCTCAATTTTACAGTAATAGATTCTCTTTATGATGGCACAAAGGAGTAAATGCACTTAGCAAATTTAAATCTATTATTAATCACACTTTGTGGATTGCAGTGCAGAAAGGAGAAAAGAAATTAGCTTTTTAAGTATGTTTCTTATATAAAACAAGTTCTACTATGAAGAACATTTTACAAAAATCTCCTTGTTATAGCTCAGAAATACAGCGCGTCTTCATAACTGCAGAGAGTTAGAGAGGTTCAAATTCCTTCTAAAATAGTTTTGCATGTCTTCATTTCAGATCAGAAATTGCT
>VZTM01021937.1:19040-31452 GCA_013400555.1 Jacana jacana | reverse complement strand
AGGAGGAGGAGGAGGAGGAGGAGGAAGGGCGGGCAGCACCGCCTCAGCTCCTCCTGTTGCGTCACCACGCAACGTCCCCGCGCACACCACGGCCCCGCCCGCTCAACCGCTCCGGGGAGAGGCGGGGCTAAGGGGCAGGGGACGGGGCTATTGGGCAGGGGGCGTGGTCAACGCGCCCCGAGGCGGGGTTGATCAGGGGGCGTGGCTTACCTTTAAGTGAAGGGAGCGCGAACCAATGAGCAGGGGCGTGGCTCGCAGGAAGACGGGAGGTCGGCTGGGAGGGGCGTGGCCGCGGCGGGGGCGAGGCAGGCCAGGCCAGGCCTGGGTTACCCGCTTTGGGTGGCGCCTGTGAACGCATCAGGACTTGAAAGATTGTACTTAAAACTGGAGTTAAAACTTGCGTTCATCTCGTCTGGAGCAGCTTTGCGCCACTGTTGTGCTGCAGTCTGAAGGTCCGATCCTCCCAGGTCCTCCCTGATCCCTGCACAAACCCGCAATTGTCTTTGGTTTTGGAAGTAGATCAACTGCCTAAATATGCACAGAAAAAACTAGTGATATAGGACACACATTAAATTATAGATGGGGATTTAGCAAATCCAGCGCTTATTTCTATCCAAATACATAACATCCTTCCAAGGGAGTTTTAAACATAAGGATTATCACTTTCCACCTGTTGACACCCGCTGACAGATCATACATGAATCCACGCCAGTTATAATTCAGATTATATTCACTTCCCTGTCTCTGGCCCATTTTCTTGGTTAAAAGCAGTTGGTGGAGTATTTCGTAGAATAGAATCATAGAATCATTCAGTTTGGATCAGACCCTTGGGGTCATCGAGTCCAACCATCAGCCCTACTTTACAAAGTTCTCCCCTACGCCATATCCCCCAACACCACATCTAAACCACTCTTCTGTTGAATTCCAGAGTTAGAAAAGTGATCCTTGACTGCCTGATGTATTTCTTGCACTCCTGAATGGATGCAGAACTTCCTTCAGCTTCAGCACGACCATGGTTTCACCTTTGTTATTCTTGGGAAGACACAGATGACACATTTGCGGGCAGCTTTGCGTCCTGGGGGCAAGAGGTCAGAAATGTCCTCACTCTCCCTTCTCCTGAAGCCCACTGTTTGAGGAGGGAGATTTCCCAGGAAAGCACTGGGCAGTAGGAACAGGAGAGGACCACTAAAATGAGACCTGAAAGAACAGGGAGCAGAGAGATGCTCCTCAGGGAAAGCTGTCCTAGTTACAGCCACTCCCTGCGCAGCACTAGATTGTGTCTGATGGAAAACATTATTCCTCAACTGTTATTTTCTGCAACTATTCCCACTTATCTTCATGGGCACCACTGAGAAAAGACTGACCCCTTCCTCTTGATGCCCACCCTTTAGGTACTTACAGGTGTTGATCATATCCTCCCTCAGTCTTCTCTTCTCCAGGCTAAAAAGACACAAGTTCCTCAGCCTTTCCTCATAAGAAAGATGCTCCAGGCTCCTAATCATCTTTGTGGTCCTCTGTTGTACCCTCTCCAGTAGATCCCTGTCCTGCTTGAACTGGGGAGCCTAGAACTGGACACAGTACTCCAGATGGGGCCTCACCAGGGCAGAGTGGAGAGCAGGATAACCTCCCTTGACCTGCTGGTCACACTCTTCCAGATGCACCACAGGATGCCATTGGCCTTCTTGGCCACAAGGGCACATTGCTGGCTCATGGGCATCATGTTGTCCACCAGGACTCCCAGTTCTTTTTCCTCAGAGCTGCTCTCCAGCGGGTCAGCCCCCAACCTGTGCTGGTGCATGGGTTTATTCCTCCCCAGGTGCAGCACTCTTCACTTGCCCTTGAAAAACCTTCTTACAATGTGTCACACAAGTTTGTACAGAACAGACAGATTCCCACCTTTTGTCATCCTAAAAATATGCAATAAACTGCAATAGTATTCTAACTGGGGCATGAGGAACAAAAGTGCTATAGCCAGAACACACCAGAGCTAAGAACTGAGGAGACCAGAAGGTCCAGTCAAAGGGGGAAAATGGGAACAATCAGAGATGAGGCCAGCAATCGGTGTGTTAAAGTACACATACTGATACTGAGACAGAGGAGGAGCGTGGCTGGAGTTCAGGCCTCAGGCAAGCAGCAAGTTGGTCCAGGCAACAGGGATAAGCCACCAGAAGCAGATGGAGGCACAAGGCAGTTTGGGAAGGAAGAGACAGTGAAAGCCATAGTTCTGAGTCAAGAGAAGGAACGCAGCTTAGGGCAGGGCAATCTACAGGCTCTCCGGGAACCTCTGAATACCAACACCCACTGACAGTTGGTTTGGAGTCTGGGCCTGAGCTGAGATCTAGCTCCTGAGCTACTCAGGAAATGATCCATCTGCTGCTAAGGAGCACCTCATTGAACCTGAAACTAAGTTTACTTCATTAAGGAGGTCTGAGAGCGGTATCCAGTGCCAATGATTTCATACATTTCTAACTTTATGTGCAGACATGGTAAACACTGCTCTGAAACAGACGGTTATAAGGAAAATGAGCTGGACTTTTGTAGCTGTTACAGATAGAAAGTTTAGTTTAAAGTTTAGCAGAGTTGAACCTTCCTCTTCCACTTTGGCTCTATGTTTTCTTTTTAATATATGGAATTTGAAATACGCCTGAGGAGGAGATACATATTTGTCTCATACTATGGACTGGCAAGTTGGTTCTTCCATTTCTAGCAGATGAATCATCAGAAACGTGATACACATTTATACGTGCTATGCAGACAAAAAAAAAGTAGCTTAGATCCTTTCTTGGGCAGAAGTTCTTGCTCAGTTCCAAGGTGTCTACACCACGAGGGAAGGCCATGGTCCACCACAGCAAAATCTATTTATATTGAAGGAAATGCAGTCTAGAGTAGGCAGCTGTTGCAAACTGACGAGAAGGCTGGCAGATCAACCCATTCATTTTTGACAGGAGTACAAAAGTAGTATTTTGAAGCATAGCAAAATAAAAACCTCAAGAATTAAGCCTGAAGTACCTTGCATCAGAGAGTGGTTAAAAGACCTGCAGATGGTTTTATCCTCCATACTGCAGGCATAACAAAAACAGTGCTGGAGTCCTCAGTAATTCTTAGGGCTTCCCCAGTGACCCTAAGGAGTACGTTCTAGGTTTAATCTAGACACGATTTAGGTGTAAATAAAACATTTTCTCAAGTTGGTAATGTACAGATATACACACACAAGGGCATTAATGAAAAACAAACTTCTATTAAACTTACGTTTAATGATGCAAAACCTCTCAGCATAAAAATTGGGTGGATTTAACAGATTTTGCTCTGTTTATTCTTTCTCAGCCTAGTTTTAAATCAACAGTTTTTAAGCTCCAAGATAACCCAATAAGTGTCTGGTATGTTTATTCTTTTTCAGCCTAGTTTTAAATCAACATTTTTTCAGCTCCAGGATAACCCAATAAGTGTCTGGTATCCTAAATCCCCAAAAAGGATTTTATGTGCACTGGGTTAACTCCAAGATTCTCCAGAAAAAAAATTGTTGGGATATTCAAACTAATAAAATTAGTTGAATTGGCTAAATTTGAAGTTGCTGAAGTTGGAACTGTTTCACTGGGAAGGTTCCCACAGAATTTGTCAATGGATTTTAGATCACCCTCTTTAACTGTAAATGCAAAATTGGCACCTTGCCTTTAAATCTAAATGTATCCAGCAGCAT
The DNA here is from genome assembly GCA_013400555.1 of Jacana jacana. Taxonomy (NCBI): domain Eukaryota; kingdom Metazoa; phylum Chordata; class Aves; order Charadriiformes; family Jacanidae; genus Jacana; species Jacana jacana. The sequence continues at coordinate 27,755 of VZTM01021937.1, read as the reverse complement.
TTGAGTAGGTGACGCCTTCTCTTCCAGTCACTGTTCAGCCAAATGCAGCTTGGACTAAACAGAAAATAGGAAGCTATTCTCTCAGCTCATGTGACTGCTTACATGATTACATGCAAGATAGCAACTTAGAATTGGCCAGATTGAAGCCTGAAGCTCAATTTAGTATGATGCTGAGAGTGATTATTGAAAGAAGGGAAAGGAATTTTAATTAAAAATGAGAGTTGTAGCACTACAAAAAAAATTATATAAACTAGACTTACATAGGTACATGCTGGATTTTACATATCTATTCATAAATACCAGATTTCTAATTATAAATATCTATATCTAGATAAATATCTATATCTAAATATGGATTCATTGATGAATCTATAACCCCAAATACAGAAATTAAAAAATGCATCATCAAAGTAATACTGTTTTGAATAAGCTTTTGAAATGAACTTTTAATTAAATATCTCCACTACTTATAAGTTAGAGCATGGCACATTTATGAAAAGTTCAGGGAGTTCAAAAACCAAGGAATTGGATTCAGTGATGAATAAAACTCCTTCTGCTCCATTGGTTTGTTTCACTGATAGAAGCCTAGAACCAGAAGACCTCTGCAGCGTTTATAAATCAGAGGCATAAACTCTGCAGGAGTTCTGTGCTGTTAGGTAAAGGAAGCAGAAATCATCCCATGAAGCTAGAACAGCTTGAGTTCCACATCTAGGCAGCATGAAGTGACTGAAAGCTCATTTTGCTTCCATTCACCCTTACTGTGTCTTTCATGTCCCACTGTGAGGATTCAAAACAGTGCTCAAAGCAGAACACCAAAAAAAAGACCCAACAAAACCAAACAAATATCCCTACCCCACCACATTGCAGCTTAAACTTGGTTAGGAATGAGATAAAAGGAAATATTCAAGGAGATGTGGCTGTGTATAAAAGTCATAGTCCACTTGCTATACAGTTATGAACCAGTCCAGGGACATCCGCTCCATGCTGTCCATCCATGGCTGATTCCTCAACTGTTTATTGGTGGAATTCCTAAACTCCTGCAAGGTTTAATATTATTACAGCATTAAGAATCAAAAAACTAAACAAAACAAACAAACAAACAAAAAACCAAACCAGCTTTACAATAAAAACAGACCTCACTTTTATTGTGCCTGGTTTGAGCCCAGAAATTAGTGTTTGTTTCAATCAGCCTCTGTAAGGTGTTCAGCCAGAGTGAGTGGATCAAAACAGTGATTGAACCCAGAAATTAGTGTTTGTTTCAATCAGCCTCTGTAAGGTGTTCAGCCAGAGTGAATGGATCAAAACAGTGAAAACTTACTGCTTCTCTTTACGGTGTCTTCAATATTTCTGTTCAGCTACAGCTACAGCTAAGAACTTTAATCTTGATATTTCCTGTTAATCACAAATCACCACAAAATCTTCTTGTCAGTCAGTTAAAAAGACTTAATCAAAGTAAATCTAATATTTAAATAAATAAATTTAATATGGAAATAATAAATTTAATACTTAAATAATAAATTTAAATATTTCTCTTAACCATAAACTAATTCTATTTATTTCTTCCCTGAATTCTCTCCAAACATTTAAGATACTTATTAAAACACAGGCAAAAGAACTGAAAGTGCTATTCCAGGCTTGGTTTAGACACTTCTATGCACAGATGTAAAACCACCTCTTTATTTTATGCTCTCTAACCTTTTTAATGATTACAGAGGAAAACAGCACAGCTTCGGAGGCGAAAAACATGATTACTTCCCAGAAGCAAATGGATGTGTAACTGAAGACACTTGTGTCTGCTCCTGTCTTCCTGCTATCAGAGGTCTGTCTGTAGGTAACAGGCTTCCCCATGGCAGACCTAAAGTAAGATTAATGGCTCTTGATCTTTGTTTTGGGTTGTCACATCCACTTGTTTGTTTATATATAGTAAAGCCAGTCGTAAGGACATTTTAATCCAAGTGCTACAGCAATCATTTCCTTCAGGTAGAAAATACTGGCTGCCTCTGAACTTTGCTCCTATTAACCAGCAGCCATCCATAATTTTTATTCTGAATCATTGCTCTCCACATACAGCCCCAGGTCTGTAGAGAGGACCTCAGTTCCTTGTCCCTGTCCATCTGTGGACATTCATGGAATTCAAGCCTCTTTTTTTTTCTGCTTCCCAATTATTTCAGATTGCTCTGCATGATTAGCTCATCTTTGTCATTTACCACTCTGTTATTCCCAGTATTTGCCAACTTTTCTTGTGCCATCTGCCAGTAGTATTAGCAGTGATTTGTTGGTCAGAATAAATGCATCCTTTAAAAAAAGAAAACCATTTCCATCCCAGTTTTTTGATCCAAGTAAATTTTTCATATAATTTTTCTCATCTTTGGGAGCTTCCTGACATGCTAAGTACATAGAACACTTATTTTGCTGGTTGTGAGTATTATGTTTGCCCATACGGAATATGAGCTTGCCAATATCATAGGTTGGTTCCATGGCAACTTCATAATGAGATTCAAAAGAGTTATTTGAGAGTAAAGCCATTAGGTTTTGTGTTAGCAAATAATCATTAGAAGCTTTAATGTTGTTCTACCACTGGTTGAATAAAAGCACCAGTCTCTGAAGCCAGCATCACACAAAATGTTTCTGTTTTTACAGAAGAGATGCTTTCTTCACTGCTGTGCTTTCTCTTTGGTCTATAGTTCCCATCCTCAAAGTGCTTACGCAGCACCATTTAAGGTGACTCCAGCCCCTGCTCCGCTTCGGTTTGCTGCACAGGTAGCGCTATGGCGTTACATCTGCACACCGTGCTGCACAGGCTACAGAGTCTCCCCCCTCACCACCCCTGTGCTTTCTCTGTGAGTTTTGCTGAGTGTTTACCTTTCATTGTTTCTCTGCCCTTTTTGAATGTTCTCCTTTGATTTGTGGGCCATTCAACATCTTTCATTAGACATCTCAGTCTGCCAATTTACTATTGATTCGAAAACACGTGACCATGCATTAGCTATATTATAAATGATGAAAATGCAAATATTCACCCATATTATCAGTTTCTGACGACTTAACATGGCTGTACTCATTGTCCTTTAAAAAAATATTAAATCCTTAATCTGCTGGACCATCTGTGCTCATTCTAAACTATCCTCAAGTTATTTTTTGTTTTTTTCACATAGTTTTGTGAAATGGAACCTCACAATTTTTGGAGAAGATAGGTTGCAGTGCCAAATCCTCAAATAATAAGAAAACACTTTTGGTATTGCTTAAATAGTTGTATTTTTCTCTCTTAAATTCAGTAGCTGACTCATCATGACTAAGATGACTGTACTGTTAAATACCACATGGAAGGCATTTAAAAATTCTATCCAGTATTAAACTAGAACCATTTTTCAGTCTAGTTGACAAAATCACATTGTATAAATTTAGTCTTTGAAAGTAAGCCATGCACTTTTTATGAAGGACTTTTATCCAAAATGCTAGAAATTTTAAAGGAAATAAATCATCTTAATTTCTAAAATTAATAGGTGCAAGATTTATTCTTAAATCATGGATACTTCTTTCTAATTAAATTCAAATGTGTTTAATGCATCTCAGGAGTGTTAAGATAATAAGTAGTCCTTTTCTGGAACTTAACACCCTCGATCCCTGTCAATAATTATATTGGGTGACTAATAAAATATGATGCCAGGCATTTTTTAAATCTTTATCTTCCTCTTCTGTCTCATTAGCAAAACGAATAGGTTTGCTCCACAGGCATCACCTATCAGGAGAATTCAATGTTGTTCAAGGACATTGCAAATAAATTTCAGCAGGTATCCCTTCATGCAACAGTCAGATATAAAATGCACCTTTACAGGATCTGCATTTGCCATGATAAAGTGTCTCTTTGCTGCATAAGCTCACTGCTGGCATCAAAGGCTGGAAAGCTAAAACGGGCCACTGCACTGGTCAAGTCTGATCTTCTGACCAGGAGAACTTTATGCAGTTATCCCACCAAAAACTACACTCTAAGTAGAGCTCTGATTCTCAAATTTTAATCCACAGAACCCATAGCCCTCATCGATTCCACCAGTGGTACATGAGAAGATGCTGACATCACAAGAATATACTATTTTATAACATAAGACAATATTTACTTTCAGAAACTGGACTCGAATCTAACAGGCTTTTTAACAAAAATCATGCCAGTAATATGAAATTAGCTGGTTTGTTCTTGAGAGTTTAACTTCCTTTCTCAAGCAGATATTACACTATGGTAATTACACCTCCAAGTAGCAAAAATATGGCAGGATCCTCAACTCCTGGAATGATATATAGTCCTCTGGCCCTCATATAAAAGCAAAAGCCGTCTTTAGTGACTTAAAACATTTGGCTATAGCTAAGTCTTTGAGTGGAGAACTCCAGAGATTTCATACTGTTTTGAAGGTAAGAGGTTAAAAGAAGGAATAGGTTGTGATTCATCCAACTCTTTAAGGTATTTTTACCTTCCTAATTTTAGGTCATATAAGCCATACAATAGATTCAAATTATACCGACCCTGCCAGTGACTGCAACTGCAGAGATACCCCATGCTGAGTGTTCCATATATGTCTATGCTACAAGGCAGATAGATGATATTTGACAATATTTTACATGCAGTTTGTCACACAGAATCACAGATTACCTCGAGTTAGAAGGTACCCATAAGGATCATTGAGCCCGACTCCCTGTTCCTCACAGGGCTACCTAAAATTAAACCATATGACTAAGAGCATCATTCAGATGTTCCCTAAACTCTGAGGGGCTTGGTGCCATGACCACTTCCTTAGGGAGCCTGTTCCAGTGACTGACCAGCCTCTCAGTGAAGAATCTTTCCCTGATGTTCAATCTGAACTTCCTCTGACACAGTTTCATTCCATTCCATAAGGCTTCCCTTTGAATGTCATGATCACACTGCACCTGCTTAGATTTTTTTCAGTTTTATTGAGCCGTCACCCTTGGCCTGAGCAAGAGGAAAGGTCACTGTACAATAGACAGTAAAGCATGCAGCTGTCCTACGAACCCTCCAAATCCAAGGTTTGTCTAGAGACTACTGTCCACACGCTGCTCATCTATCATCCGCTTTCGTCACTTCCTGTTCTGACTCGCATAGCGAGGTTATTGCCAAGGACTGTGCCTTGACTTCCAGCCCACACTGAAAAAGATGATTGAAAAAACCACAAGAGAAAAGGTCTTATAAAGGTCAGCCCTTCTTCATCAAGCCAGCCCAAACCAGGCAGACACTTAGCACACACTGAATGACATAGTTCTATCTTCCTGTGTTCCTTGGGACACCTGGAATCTCTCAAAGTACATTCAGACTAAGTACAAGCAGAGACTGCACTTAGCCTGTTCCCTAGGGCTGGCAGTCAGGGCCCTAAATGTCCTAATAGGCCCCTGACCATCTCCACCGGGAACCTCCACCTATGCCACATCTACCCACTGACCTCAGGGTAGGTGGCAGAGATTAGCCACATCCAACTAGAAACCCTTGCACCCTGCCTGTTCCCCGCTGGAGGTGCCTGGGAACAGGAATTACTCTGGGTACGGGGGTGTTTCAGAAGTCTTCAGGGTTCTGATCTGCCCCTGTGACTGGCCTTAGTAGCCACCAGGATTCTAAAGTTAACCTGGAGGTGTGGGCAATCCTGTGGTAAAGCTGTGCATACATCTCTACAGGTACTGTAATTCTAAATGAGGGACATGCCAGTCTACATTCTCATTTAGAAAAACTCCAGTATCACAGTTTAAGAGTGATTGTGTATGGGCACCAGTCAGCTGCTATGATGTCCTGGCTTATCCCTTTTCTCTGATGTCATAAAGCTGGGGATGCCACTAACTATGTTAGAAATGTTGCAGATGCTCTCTCTGCCCCATCTTCTGCCTGGATTGTTTAGTCAAAGAGCATTAATACCTGAAAGCCTCTTAACAGTCTGATATCTAAGGCTGCTTCCTAGATTGGGGGATTCATGGAGCCACCTGAATCCAGGATGGGTGAACTATAGAAGCAGACCCTTTCAATTGCATGCCATGAAGTGGGTTTAAGCTATACCACCATGGATATGTGATGCCACCATCTTACTCTGTCTCGGTTTTCCTGTGCTCCAAACAGAGGTGTGCAGCAGGGCTAAAAGTTCATGACAATGCCATTACTCCCTGGGCTGTCTGTTTGCCATTTCCTCAATATATCTCATCCATGGCCTGAATGAAATCATCCCAAGCCCTCTTGCTGTCGGCTGAATCCTACACATAGAAAAGGTATGTGTCTCCTTGTCCTTCAACAGAAGAGCAGCAGAGGGGAAGGTCTTCCTATTTTATTTGCTTTCAAGTTACATCTTGAACTTGATGAACTGCAGAAGATGTTGTCTTTACCTGGCCAGGTGCACCCTGCTCTCCTACATGCTGCTAATGGCTGGTATGAGAGGAGGGGGACGGCCCAGCCTTACCCACATAAGGTTAAAAATGTCAACATTCATCCTTTCATCTCCATCAGTGTATGATAATGGTCACTGACCTCTTTTCTCATCAGAGATGTGGTCATGCATGGCTCAACCTGTAATAACTACTACCTGACACAGGAGTGCATGTTCTCCCTGGGCCAAGGAGACAATTCTACCTTTGGCCTTCCTATAGGTGTTCTTCAGCTTTATTGCCTCTGGCCAGTTCCCCCTATTTTCCACATGTTCTACATTGACATGGCTGTTGCAGTCAGGCTTTCCCAAAATTCTGGTCCCACCTTATAAAGAAAAAAAGCATAGATCTCTATACAGCCCATCACATGACAAGTTCAGAGCTGCTGATCACCTTAGGCTACCACAATTTGCTGGCTACATATCATACATGGGATGATAGAAGGCTGCAGAGCTTTTAGAGAAGCACAGAGACAAGGAGTTTGCTCAATGTAAAACCAGGCACACCATACCTTCGTTTTTCTTTGAAGCATATTCCCTTCAAACTGGTTCCTGATAAACTTGCAGAATCTCGTTTTTCTATTTTCAGACAGATGGTCTTTTGTTTCTAAACGATGTCATTCCATGAGTGGTCACTCATTTACACTGGAGGGATAGTACAAAGTTAAGATTTCATAGGGTACATTCCTATTGTTTTGCGTCTTGTGTGTTGATATCTCAAAATTTAGTTGCTTTTACAGAAGCAATATTTTTTGTATTGTTGATCAATTTGCCAAAAACTAAATATACATTAAAGGTCACTGTAAGGCAGGCCAGGAAACCTGGATACAAAGGGGTCGCTTCATCCTGAATAGTAAAAACAACAAAGACCAGGAAATAACCCTGCAGTTTGTAGTCACTGACAAAGTATTGCATAGGATGTAGCTTCCTTTGAAGTCCAGGTAATGCTGCATAATCTGGGGCAGAATTTTACTATTTATGTAGCCATGTCTGAGCTGAACACTGTTTCTGTCCCGTGACAGCCACCTCCCCGTACGGCACTCTGTCATGTCATCATTGTGGAGATCCAAGTGCCATTATTCTGGGAATACACTGAACCAATACCATAACCTTTTTTAATAGTCCACAGCATGATAGCCCAAACTCTCTCAGATGGCTCATCACCGTAGCTCAACTCTTTTACCAAAGTGACATTTAGTCTTGAATGCATTCAGGCTGTAAATCTGTGAGGGAAAGCATTATTGAACACTGCCGTTACCCTGAATAACACTACGTGTTAGGCACACATTTGGATTTTCTGTTGTGGTGGTAGAGGTAGCACAGCAGTGAGCTCGTAACCTTTCCAAGTTCTCTGCACCCCCAAACCATACTAAAACACTAGCAGCACCTTCATGAGATACAATTTTTCAGGGGCTGAAATGCCAGCCATACTCCTTCCCTTCCTCTCTCTCCCCACCACCAACTCCCATCTTCAACACCACCACCATGCAGCAGGATCTGCTGATACATCCTTCTACCCTTCATATTTGCTGGTCATGTGTTGAGTCGTGGCAGGTTAGAGGGAACATCACTCTGAAGGAAGCCTCAAATTCCTTCCCTGTGGCCTAAAGAACCTTACAGAATAACAGAATCCAAAACTATTTTGTCTGTTCATGTTATAAAATTTATCACACAATTTGGCACTTGTGAAGTAATCCTGCAGCAGACTCCACACAAGTCCAAGTTCCCTTCTAATTCTGATTGATTTTTATATTACTGCAGGCTAAAAAATCTCCACAGAGCTTCTGAAAAACCCAAGTGAGGATTTAATTTCAGCACTTTGTAAAAGTATCTGAGTAAGTACCTCTAGGGCTGTAGCACTGATCCTGTCCAGCTTTGTTCCTGTTCAGTTTGGTCCCACTACCCCTTCAGCAGTACTGACACAGCAATACAGGGCCAGACAGAGCTGGGGAAAATAATCCAGCAAAAATAAAAAATGTAATCAGAATTCATTCTCTGAGCCAGTTCACCCTGTGTTCACACAGCAGAAGGGATGATATAACTATATCTATAACTATATCTATATCATCATTTCATTGATGATATAGATAAGGACATAGAAAACACTATTAGTAAGTTTGCAGATGACACTAAGTTGGGTGGGAGTGTTGATCTGCCTGGGGACAGGGAGGCTCTACAGAGGGACCTGGACAGACTGGATAGATGGGCCAATGTTAATGGCATGGGCTTCAACGAGGCCAAGTGCCAGGTCCTGCACTTGGGCCACAACAACCCCATGCATCGCTACAGGCTTGGGGCAGTGTGGCTGGAG
>VZTM01021937.1:4520-18756 GCA_013400555.1 Jacana jacana | reverse complement strand
TCTTCCAACCTAAATGATTCTATGATTCTATGATTCTGTAACTGAGCAGAGGGAAATACTCAAGCCACCACTGTCACAGAGAGAAAAGTTTGCGAGCTACCCTGCGCAATCAGAACAGTCACAGGTGTGTTCTTCTGTCTGGGCCACGTCATTGTTAGTACTGAGAGTAATAGAAAATGTGAGAAACTACATTGTGCTTTTGCTCTGCACACGCACAATCCACATAAAGGATTCATGAGTCAAGAAATAGCTATAGACCACAACTTCCAGATAGTTCTTCCCGTCTTTGTTAGGGTATAAGGAATACCTGTGCACGCTGTCAGCAGCAGAGGCCCATTGCATTTTTTGGAAGAATATTTTTAAAGATTCACTCATACAATGGATTTTAAAGGGTACATTTTCAAACCATTAGATGAATTTCTGTATTGTATGCATAATTAAATGTAAGGTGTCTGGGTATTTATTATCTATTTATATGTGTGTGTGTGCTTATTTTTATTTATATTTAAATTTCTCTGACAAATATAGTTACCCTGCCATGGTATTAAAAGAAGCTGGTGTGGAAGACAGCATTGCACAGTGTCCTCCATAGCATTTCTTTACAAGAGCCAAAATGTACTAATTTGTATGCTGAAGCAATTTGACTCAAAGTACTGGTATTAACTTTTCCTTTTGGACAATATCACTGTCTATTGACTTTTCTGAAAACAGTATTCTTGCCTTTATAAAGAAACAGCAGCTTATAGTATTCTTTCGTATGAGTTTGTGTGAGAATGTATATGAAAGAAATAAAAATATAGTCAAATTAATGTTGAAATATCTCTTCAGGATATAATTTTATTATGCAGTTTATATTTTATTTACTCAAGAACATTGAAGCCTGTGCCCCAAATAAACTCTTTATTTTAACATGGAGAAAATATGTAAATGGCTGCTTGATTTAAATACAAGAATTAATAAGTTTAAGTATTACAAATGGAAAAAAAATATGATTATACACAACTCTGAAATATACACAAACCAAAGCATTATCTTAATTACCTTCCTCTGTTAGATGCACCACTGCATACACAAAGCCATGTACTCCAATCAGTGTCCTCACTGAAGCCACACTCTGGGAAAAAAAAGAAGGGAGTTTTGACTACACAGAAATATAAGAACTTCACAATGTGACCTGTAGTTTTTACTGAAATAAATTAATGGATGGCATGCAGATGCCAAGATTAAACAGAGTAATAACAAAACATTAGTAAGCACTTTTAATGTAATTAAATTTTTGATGTATTACCGTTTTTAGCATGTAATTATTTTTGAAGGAACTGGAGAGTAATACTGGATCACACCCTTATTCAACCTGGTTACTAAAGAACAAAATGTGACAATGTTTTTAAATTCTATTGCAGAATAATAGCGTATTGTCCATCACAGGTAATGATGGCAAGATGTTGCTCGTCTAACAGTCACTCATAGAGATTACCTAATAAAAGGACAATCCTTGGTACTGTAAGAACCTAGTGTCAGTCCAGAATGTAAGCAAGCATTGAAATGTGCTATATAAAGCATCTCAGTTTGCAAGTGACCTTGAATCTCTGTATCCTTATTGCTGGAGGTTGGGATTGTTCCATGGCTGCATTCCCAGTCTGCAGCAAGGGGCTGCTGGTAACATCAATCTTAAGCACTGGTCTTTAAAACCATTTTTTATGTTGGCCTTGAACAGGTCTAATAATTTTGTTTAATCACCTCTGTTTCTACAGAAAAACTGGAATCTAGGCTGACTTCTAATTTTTCATTCTTATGAAATCCAGCCACAGGCTTTCTTTCTGTCTGCCATCAAATATCTGGAACCACAATTAGATAAAATATGTCAGGTGCCCTGTGACACCCAATCATCTTTATTGCACTGAAGTTCACTTTCAGCTTAGAGTAGAATAAATTCCATTTGACTCAGAGGCCAGTACTCGGGAAGAAAAAGGTGGTGTGGTCATTTGCATGTTTGAATATGCAAATTGGATGCATCCAGCTTGTGTTATTTGTCACCTAATGAGAATGACCTTTTCTGCTGATGGGAAAAAGCAATTGAACTTGACCACTTGAATATTATGGAAAAATAAGACATTCCAAATCTCTAACAAAACAGGTTAACTGCTTGCTTCTGTGAATAAAAAAATAATCAAGGTCATAGTGAATCCTAAATCCCAGTGCTCTTTTATCCTTAGAGGTTATACTGCATTTTTCTCAGTTTTGCTGCTCAGATGTATCTCTAATAATACTTCTAGCCTAGCACCCTTCTTCTTCACTGTTCACAATGAACATCTTAGCAGCGCTCCCACCACTAGCATGGCTTGGGTTAACACCACAACATTTTTACAGTTATTTACATAACAAAATTCACAGGTAGCCCAAGGCTATAAGAAAGATGTTATTATGTCAGGACTGGAACTCAGTTACATCTGGTCTTTGGTTCTGTGTACACACACATTAGATCGAGTTTCCTTCAATACTGAAACTGAAATGGAAGGAAGCCATGATCAATTTACAAAGCAGCACTAGGATCACGTAGCCTGTGGTGTTCTGTCAATGCCAGAGAAGGAAGCGAGTCCTGCAGATAGGCAGCTCATCTCTAGACAGGAAACACTGTCAATATTGCCATGTATTACTATACCTTTAATTATTCTCCCTTCTGAAAAATAAATAAATAAATATACATATACATGATCAAATTTCTGGTATGCTTCTCTTCCTTTCAAGTTTACTCTTTCAGCTGCAGACCTCAAAACCGGGCAGTAATATCACTGCATGGGTAATAGGTCTTAGAACTGGAACTGCTAACGTGCAGGACCCAGGATTAATTAAAGAGCTAAGAATTCCAACAAACATCTTGTTGTGGCTTACCAGCAAGGGCACAGTTGCTTGTTCTTCTTGTTTCTTTTTCATTATGGTGCTGCAGGAATCCCCCATCAGGGATCAGGGCCCCATATTGTGAGGATTTATTTAAACACTTAATGAAAATATGGCACCTGCAGTTAAGAATTTATAACTGCAATTATAAGATGAAGAATAAAACTGTCTCTTCGGTTGATTTCTGTAATCATAATATTCTAAATGATACTAACATGTGCCTCATTTTAAGTATGCGTTTCCCTGTGACTGGGTACAGGAATGACCTGTGATAAGCTTAACTCCACCGCTCTGAAAGTGCATCCACACAAATGTGGATTGTCCTAAAAATAGATATAGCCCCTTTGCCACCAGTAAGCAAGCAGGAAACTTCCACTGAGAAAGATGAAATCAAGCCATACAGGACCAGCCAGCTCCCTATACACGTACCTATCCAGTTGTGTAGGGCTTTGTTCTGAATGTTAGCTTACTTGTTCTCATGCTTTTTTGTTTGGCACAATTACTCAGGACAGAAAAAAAAAAGACAAACCCTTTAATGATAAACAATGTAATTATACCAAAAAGAAGAATAAAAAACCAAAGGCTTTTGTAATTGTTCCTGTTTTCACCTGTGTTTCCAAACCTATTTTCTATTGGGCACAGGTGCAAACGCTTCCAGATTGGGCAACAGAAGGACCAGCTGTAGTTGTTAGGGTAATGAATCCTCCTCGAGAGAGCATGGGGAGTAACTTGTCCTACCAGCAGGCTACCCTGACACAATGATTTTTGCAATCTGCTAATGGTGTAGTTTCATAACTGATTTAGGGGCATCTTGCTCTGTGCTGTCATTAGAAGGAGCAGTTCCCATTACCAAGTACCTCTTTTCTGTAGCTTTAATCAGAAAATTAATTCCTGCCCATTTGAAAAGTTTGTTAGTTTCATCTGGATCAAACCTCGGATTTGGTGGATTATGCCCCAAATCCTGGTGTCCGTATGACTAAGGATGAGGAAATGCATTACCTGGACACGGGTAGGGTAGATTGAGGTTGGCCTAAAGCAGCCACAAAAGTACAGTTTTGAAAGATAGTGCCTGCCTGAAAGGGATGTTGGCAGGTGTAGGAGTAGATTAGGGAGGTTTCCAGTGTCAGACAGGTACCAGGCATGAACTGCATAGATCCAAGCTCATGTGTGTATGGTTTTGTTTCGCTGCCTTGTCCTTTGCGTACGCACCATCTAAGGAGGTATCTACAACGTAGCTGCCTGCATCTAAGCCAGTCGTGCAAGGCTTCCTTTTAAATCAGTGGACATCTAACCATCAGGTTAGTAGAGTCTGAGGCACAGCCCACCTCATCCCGAAGCAGAAGCCTCAAATGGATTATATGAGATTTTTCTCTACAAGTGACTGTTTTTCTCCATTTGACTATAAACAGAGAGCAGGGTGATGGGCTCTGCTGCAGACGACTCTCTAAACTGAGGGAGAAATCCTCTCTCTTGTCTGTCAGGGTTAAATCAGTGTTGCTGTTTCAAAGTACTCTGAGAGAAGGGTCTTTAACTAGAAATGTGGTACACACAGCCCAGTGCTGCACTCTGGTTATGGTCAGGGACGTAGAGTTCCTGAATGGGAATTAAATTAACATTAAATTACAAACAATGATGTAATGCATTATAGGAACTGAGATTTAGGTGTGGAATGGCAGCCAACCTGTGTAAACTGCTCTTGTTACAGTCTAAGTCACCAGGTCCAAAATCTGCTGTCATCCCCGAAAGACCTCAGAATACTTCACTGTATTTAGCTCAGATACATACCATATTTTGCATGTTTAGCAAAGCCTCGGGAAAAATGGCTTTTGTTAATAGCTAGGGGCACCCCACTGAGCTAGAGAGAGCAGCTGGAAATTAATTGTCCCTGAAATCAATTACCCTACACCACGTAAAATAAGACAGTGTTAACCGTGGGATGAAGAGCCAAGCTGAACATTACCCCTGGTGCGATTGCTCCCACGTCAGGGGCATGATACCCATTCTTGCCAGTGTTTTCACTTTTTATAGAAAAATATACAGGTAAAAGGTGATTTTAACTAAGTAACACTAACTGTTAATTTTAGGGGATTTGTTTGTCGAATTCAAGCATTTGCAGGTATTTATTCTGGAGTGTCACATTCCAAGTGTTCTTTTTTTAAAGTTGCCTTGTCAGAATTAAAGAAATAGCTAATAAAAATAAGGACTGATCTTCAGGGAGTAGAACTACAATTGGTACGTTAAAGCTAAGCAATTTTCAACAAAGGAGAAAGAACAGAAGGAAAAGAAAATGTCCCTTGTAGAATATACACCTTTTTTTGATGGAAACTGCCATACAAACAACAATATAATACAAGTGTTCCTTCGATAAGGTCAGCACGCAGCATCGAGTTAAGTCTCCCATTCAGGCTTACTTTTCTTGGCACAGAAACTTGGATTATAAAAATTTCATATAGGAAATGCAAAGTGCCATCATGTGGGACTTTGATCAATGACACCATCCTGATTTACAATTGGTTTTTTTTCTAGCAGTGATGTGCACAAAGCACTGATTTAAAAGCTCGTTTTAGTTGCAACCTACCTCTTCCTTTTAATAACAAGAAAGTCACCTGATTGCATTTTTTCAGTCATCCTTGTGTCACGTATTAGATAATCTCCTTATAGTTTAAAACTAAAAATGCTAATGGGTTGGGGAAATGGGTTTCTGCTTTCATCCAGAATATCTGTCTTTTTTATGCTTGTCTTTTGGATCATTTATCTAAATAATAACCTCTAGTGCCCACTCCTTCCTTCCAATGAACTAAAAGGCGTTAATGATTAAAGTCAGTGAATACACATCTTCTCCCTACTCCAGTTTTGCCACTTTTAGTTGTTTTGGGGTTTTTTTTGTGGGGGAGAGGAGGAGCTACAGACATCCCCTTGCAATGCTACTCATATTAGTGCAGATGACACTAAGTTGGGTGGGAGTGTTGATCTGCTTGAGGACAGGGAGGCTCTACAGAGGGACCTGGACAGACTGGATAGATGGGCCAATGTTAATGGCATGGCCTTCAATGAGGCCAAGTGCCAGGTCCTACACTTGGGCCACAACAACCCCATGCATCGCTACAGGCTTGGGGCAGTGGGGCTGGAGAGCTGCCTGGCAGAAAAGGACCTGGGGGTGCTGGTCAACAGGAGGCTGAACATGAGCCAGCAGTGTGCCCAGGTGGCCAAGAAGGCCAATGGCATCCTGGCTTGCATAAAAAACAGTGTGACCAGCAGAAGTAGGGAGGTGATTGTCCCCCTGTACTCAGCACTGGTGAGGCCGCACCTTGAGTATTGTGTCCAGTTCTGGGCACCTCAGCACAAGAGAGATATCGAGGTGCTGGAGCGAGTGCAGAGGAGGGCAACAAAGCTGGTGAGAGGCCTGGAGAACAAGGCTTATGAGGATCGATTGAGGGAGTTGGGGTTGTTTAGTCTGAGGAAGAGGAGGCTGAGGGGAGACCTCATCCCTCTCTACAACTGCTTGAAAGGGCATTGTAGAGAGATTGGTGCTGGTCTCTTCTCACGGGCAATGAGCGACAGGACAAGAGGGAATGGCTGCAAGCTGCAGCAGGGTAGGGTTAGGCTAGATATTAGGAAAAAATTTTTCACTGAGAGAGTGGTCAGTCAGTGGAATCAGCTGCCCAGGGAGGTGGTGGAGTCACCCTCCCTGACTGTGTTTAAGAGCAGATTGGATGTGGTGTTGAGGGATCTAGTGTAGGGGAGAACTTGTAGAGTAGGGCTGATGGTTGGACTTGGTGATCCCAGGGGTCTCTTCCAACCTAAATGATTCTATGATTCTATGATTCTATATGGTTACTGCCTAATTTGACTCAATCAAATCAGCCTAAATTAGCTTAATCTAACTAGTTAATGAGTATCTCCAACCAGCGCTGGCTGAAAGGACATTGATCTCAGTGACAAAAAGAAAGCAACTGTATGAAAACCTCAGCAAACAGCTTTCAGTCAGCAGGGGTGTTGGGGCGGCCCCAGAAGAGAGGCAGTAGTAATCAGCCCCCCTCAAGGGTGTTAACTTCTTCAGCCAGCAAACCTGGAGATCCAGGAGGATATAACTGAATGGCCTTAGTCTCAGAATGAGGGAAGATAACCCATTTTGTACAAAAGCAGCGTGAAGAAGAAAAATGACCAGCCCCAGGTCAGATAGGAAGATTGTGGGAATTGTGGGAGTAAGTGTGAGGACAGAGATTTTTCTAGAGTATTTGTGTAGTTGAGTTTTCATCATGCCAGACGTTTAAACTGGATAAGGATGGAGTTTTCAGAAACACACCCTCTAGGAAAAAGCACCACAAAACAAAACAAAAACCCAAACAAGAGCCTGAGCAAATGGGATGCATCTGTAAAATACTACGGTAATCACTTTCCTCACCTACCATTATCTACTGAAATAGATAGAACTGAAGCACTTTTGAAGAGCCACCAACTTTGTACTGCCTTGAGACTTCAGAAAACATTTTCCAGAGGAAATGTATCCCTCCATGGACAATCCCTCCCAGCAGCCCTTCCCTTTCATACAGGACCAAATAGCAGTTTTGCTGGTCCTGCTGGTGTCAGTACGGCATGGGGGGAAGCAATACTTCAAGTAGATGGATGCCATACTAGAGACTCAGAGCAGAGTCTTCAAGTAACTTGTGCTGTTCTGAAGCTCTCACTGCTCAGAATAAATTCATTCTGGCATGAAGCTGTCAGTCTGCAGAGTCAAAAAAGACTTGGGATGTAAAGCAATATTCTTCCATGAATGGGGCTGTTTTCTCCATTGATGAGAACAAAGAACAACCCTATGAGGTCAGTTTAAAAGTCTTTCTGGTGCTGCTTTGATATTTCCTGTGGTGATAAATAGCACAATATTCTCAATAGTTGCAAATTACAAAAGAGCCAGAATCTACCTATGTATATTGTGTAGTCACTAAATCACATTTTCATGGCATGTGGGAGGTGACCAGGAGACAATAGCAGACAGACAGCTGAAGGAATTGCATTCTGCTCATCCTGTAGAGGGGGAAAAAAAATTAATCCATGAATATAATTTAATAGAAAAGGAAACCTGTTAGCAAAGATTATCTCAGCAGGAAGCAAAAGTTTACTGAAGCAACGATTCTATATGAACTTTCATTTGCAGTGAATCGTGCCATTATGTTCAGTTTCATTCTAAATGGGAAACCTGCCCTTGCAGCTTGTTCTCTGCCACGGGATCTCTGTCAAAACAAAGAACAATCACAAAACATTCCCTCAATTCAGAGTTCCTATTTGGTAAGTGATGCCCGTGTGATGCAGAGACCTAAAGGTGGAATTTGTAAAATGGAAACTGGATTTCTCACATTTTCTGGTATTTAGGCAACAAGGGAAGTTGGAAGAGTAATTGACGGGAGTTTCTAATTATTCATATTCATATTCAAATTATTCATATTTTAGGTTTTAAGATGACTGTGTTTACCTGGTACTTGAAGCCAAATTAGTAAATGTAAAAATAATAAATCACAATATTCTAGGATAGTATCTGAAATATTTCTTGTGATGTATTTATTGAGATATAGCACCACTAGATTTTGAATGCTGAATTAGTCTATTAAGCAGGCCGATATTTATTTCAATATGGTGTAGGGGAGAACTTGTAGAGTAGGGCTGATGGTTGGACTTGATGATCCCAAGGGTCTCTTCCAACCTAAATGATCCTATGATTCTATTCTATGATTACATCTTCTTGATGATTATATTGAAATACTGCTTTAATTCTTATAAAGTGTTTTTACTTCACAAACAGGTGATAATAATTCTATTACTGTGTCATTTTTGCAAAAGCAGCACACTCATTTTCACCCAGATTTGGGATTATGGAGTTCAGCAAAATATGTGGTTTCCACATTTTGCTTTGTGTCATGAAGTACTGAAGAGGGCAAATATTGACATTTTCTCTCTATGAAAGTAAATGAAATTTCCCATTATTGGAAAACTCTGTTGCCCTGAATGACAAATTACACAATGAGACAGAAGGAAGATGCAAATCTTGGGAGTTTTAAAAGCATCTAATATTTTCTCAAATTATATTCAGCTGTATTTATCTAGCATTCTGGCACGCTGCTGGATTACTGTTATCAATAAATCTATAAATAGGATGTGAAATGCATGTGAGCTGTCTGTGCCTGAATAAAGAGTGGCCCAGCAATAAATTATAGAATAATATATAGTTTAAAATGTAGCAAAAGGAATGCCTTGACAAATCAATGCAACATATTTTGTCACTGAGAGTGAAAGATTCATTATGCATCAGCCTTGAGAAAGCTGGATTTCTGAAGCACGGGTCACCTAGGACATATGATGTAATGAGAGAATATGGAAACATGTAGAAAGACAGAAATAGTCTTCTGAATAATAAAACCATTTAAAATTTTCGGGTAGAATATATGCCCTGTGTTGTACTTTGTGGTTCAACAGAGGTCAGGAGTGCAACACCGAAGAACACACTCATGAAGCCCGACTTCCTATGGATTTGGTCCCCACAGAAGATTCAAGCCCGACCCTTTTTCTGTAACTGGGTCACATGTGCTGGCTTTTATTTGTGTTTTCTGGTGTCTGTTGAGGTCTAAGCTCATCTTGTAGCACCGTGTTCAACTAAGAAATCCTTTCCTCTACCCAGCCATCTATTGATGAAAATTGGGGAAATTCAGTGTTTTAGGCAACTTTGCCGGACAGGATGGAAACTGGAACCAGATTCCGAGGTGGTGGGAGGAGAGGATGCAGACACAGACACAGGACACAAACCCAGCAGGTTGCATAAGCCTAGAGTACAGCAAAGAGACTAAAAATAAGACAAACCGATTGGTTTTCCTGCTGACAGCAGCAAGCTGCCGTGGGACATCGAATTCCCTCCGATCGAGTAAATAACAGAGGAGTTGTCACCTGCTGTAGGCGCCGGGACAGGCAAAGCGGCAACGATCCCCTCCCTGTGGCAAGGGCCACCGGTCCCAGCAGCCACATCACCTTGTTCCCCATGACACTGTGGATGGAAACGCCCCACAAAAAGTTAGCTCTGAGCAGAGGCCATAGACATGGACGTTGCCCCTGGAATGCTCAGGAAGAGACAGCCGAGCTTGGCAGGGTTGGAAAGGGCTTAATGTGTGGGAGTGAGAGGAGAGGTGGAGGAGAGACCAGGGGCGCTGATGTCCCTCAGACTCTCCAGCCTCATGAGGCGCGAGTGAAAGCCTCATGCTTCATATGCATCATGGCCTTGCAACCTCCGTGAGGGATTAATTGTTCCAGTGACTTCTGTAATATGAGGGGCAAGCCTTACATTTTCTTAAATAAATATATATATATAAAAGAGAGGACCTCTATGGATTTAGTGGCTTTGGTAACGGTTTCCAAGCGAGCTCCATCTCCTTGGAGCTTGGACCGCCTGAGGGGCCGCCCGGCGGCCACCGGCCGGCAGGGGGCGCTGCCGCCTGAAATGGCGGCCGAGGGGCGGAAGAGGAAGGTCAGCATCTCTCCCAAGATGGCGGCGCCCAAGGGCGGCGTGGCTGCTAGGAAGATGAAGAGGCCGGTGGCTGCCCGTGCTCGCCGCGGCGGGAAACTGGCCAGGCTCCGGCAGTCAGTGCAGGACTTCGTGCAAGCGGCCGGCGATCAGCCGCCACTGACCCCGCTGAAAGACGCGGAGAGACAGAACCGCAGGAGCCGTCGGGAGGCCAGAAAGGAGAAGCNGGGCGGCGAGCCGGTGGAGGATCCCCCTGTCACGGTTAAGGCGGCTCCTGCTAAGCCGGCTGCGGCCAAGCCCGTTGCGGCCAAGTCGGCTGTGGCCAAGCCGGCTCCTGTCGTCCGGCCCAGGGCCCCGGCCTCGCCCACCGCCGCGAAGCAGCGGCCGAAGCTGGTATCGCCACCCCGCCCGGCAGCCCTCGCCGTTGCAACTGCCTCGGCGCGGAAGCGGGCCCTCCTGGAGGCCAACGAGGAGGAGGAGAAGGAGATCCGGCGCCTGGAGCGGCGGCTGGGGCTGGGCAAACGCCGCAAGAAGCAGGAAGGGACCGAGTTGGAGAGGGTGCCTCAGAGCTTCCTGCGGGACGGGCTGGGCTACGTGCTGGGCGCCCTAGGCACCCGGGCCGGCCTCAGCCAGCTCTGCGAGAGCAGCGACGAGGAGGAGGCCCCGGCGCCGCACGAGAAGGACCGGCCGGGGTCGCCTGAGGACAGGCCGGGGCGGTGGGAGGACGACGAGGACGACGATGAGGAGGAGGAGGACGCCTCAGACTGCTCCGAGGGGGATGATGTGGAGGGACAGTTGGAAAGCGAGAGCTCGTCCCCCGAGGACGGCGGGGTGCCCGAGGCCAGCGAGTCCCCAAGTGAGGAGGAGGTAAGGTGTTTGCCTCGGATAAGACTAATCTGCTTCTCGAGGGACATGCCACCACCTGGACACGAGCACCTCTGCTAAGAGCAAAGAGAGCTTGTGTTAAAATCAGTGTCTGTTGCGTGCTGATGTTTGCCTTCTGGACGAGGCAGCGGCTGAGGCATCTGGGGTTGTTCAGCCTGGAGAGAAGCAGGCTTGAGGGGAGAGAGACCTTGAGACCTTGTCGCTCTCCACAACTCACTGAAAGGCTGTAGCCAGGTGGGGGTCGGCCTCTTCTCCCAAGTAATAGGCAATAGGACAAGAGGAAATGGCCTCAAGTTGCACGAGGGGAAGCTTAGATTGGATATTGGGGAAAAAATTCTTCACCAAAAGGGTTATCAAACATCAGAGCAGGCTGCTAGGGTAAGTGGTGGAATCGCCATCCCTGGAGATATTTAAAAGACAGGTAGACGTGGTGCTAGCAACATGGTTCAGTGGTGGTTTTGGCAGTATTAGGTTGATGGTTGGACTTGATCTCAAAGATCCTTTCCAACCCAGGCAATTCTATGATCCCAGAGGTTCTGCCTGTGCTAGGTCTCGTACCGTGGGCGGAGGAGAGGAGGCCAAACGGGTCATTTAGCCAACACGGCTCTAGCTTAAACTGTGAGTACATCTGCAGATGATAAAGCCTGCATAAAACCAAGAGCTAAGCAGGTTTTAATAACAACAGCTTAAAGAAAATTTCACATAGAGGGAAGAGGTTTTTTATTGTCAAGTTGGTCGAAAGTGGTAACTTGTTGCATGCTGCTTTTCTGCATGAAGTTGTTCCTTTGGCATTAGTTATTAGATGGTAAAATATTTGCTTAACTAAAAGTTTGGTATATTAATCTTACATAGAAATATATTTTATGTTCAAATATTTAAAATACTACTCTCATTTGGTATCTTATTTTACTGTTTTCCTGGCAAGAGTCATAACCACAGTGCTACGAAATATATTCCCCCTCAAGTAAGGAAAGTTCAGGAGACACTAGATGACAAGAAAAGAGAAGAATTGGGAAGACTGAAGAAAATGGTGAATGGCCTCATTAATAGGTAATGTAATAAGGAAAGTCATTAATCTTGCTGGTTCAATGTGACAGTGTTCATCAGTCAAAGAAAAGTGGCAAAGATGTGACTTTTCTCTTCACAAACTGATTTTAAGTTGGCAATCATGTCTGCTATCCTTAATAATAATTGTCTTTGTTGATATAAATTCTTCAAAGTTAGTCATTATAGAAGCTGAGAAATCTAGAAAATAAATTTAAGATTGGGCTGAATTCCACACAGCAGTTGCCTGCAAGTGCTAGGGATAATTCACAAAGTGTCAGTTGGAGTATGTCTAAAAAAAACTTAGTGAGACTTATAACCCACCCCCCCCCCCCAGAGAAAAAAGCAAATTCTTTTCTTTTCTTTTCTTTTCTTTTCTTTTCTTTTCTTTTCTTTTCTTTTCTTTTCTTTTCTTTTCTTTTCTTTTCTTTTTTTCTTTTCTTTTCTTTTCTTTTTTCATGAAATAAAACTAAATTCCTCCAACACTACAACTGAGGAGGAACAACACTTCATAGCTTAAAGTACTGAAGGACAGAAAAAGTAATTAACATTTCCACATGTTTTAAATTTAGAGTATTTTTAAAGTAATAAAGCTATAGGCATTTTCTTTTACCTATGTGATCTGTGAAATACAGACTCCAGTGTGCAATTTGCTCGGTCAGTTAGGATTTGGTATACCTTATATGTTAGAAAAGTACAAGGTATTTTCATAACCAGTTTCTCCAAAGACACTGATGTGCCACAGTTACAGCTGCTAAGAACAAAGGCTGTTTCCTTAATAAAATTATTCAGTGTGACAGTAAGCACACCGACTGATTTGTAAATACTGACTGCTAATGGTTTTTAACGTGTAAATATTAAAAAAAGAAACAATTAAGGAACCCCAGAATTCAACATGTTTGATGTCTTTTATATCAGTGAACACAGCAAAAGACAAAAGGTCCCTCCAGTCATCCTTTTTTAATGATTTTTCTTTAGCCAAGCTAGTTTCTCTAAAAAGAGTAGGTTGTTCCTTGGGTAAATTGAAAATTCTAGAATTGTGTAAAAAGAAGAACAAGTGAACACTAGGTATTGTTTCCCAATAGGTTGAGTGAACCAAATTTGCCATCCATTAGTGGACAGATGGAAGATCTCTACATGGCCAACAGCAGAAAGGACATGAATGAAACTTTGACAGATATTCTCATGAATGCTTGTGTGACTGCAGTCGCCATGCCTGCAAGATTGATGATGGAGCACGTCCTTTTGGTCAGCATTCTTCATCATAATGTAGGAGTTGAGGTAATTCTTGTGATAGGGACTAATTTTGTTTAATAATACAAACTGTAGGGTGTTTTCCTTGATACTTTGAAATGCCTTTTAAACTTTGATTGTGTGTCACTAGCAAGCACCTGTAGTTGAATTTCATCAGCTTATTTACTTTGTGTCCACAAGTAAAAGGGACCAATCTGTCTGATTAACTTATTTTCTCCATGAGTTACCACTGGTCAGTTATTAAAACCTCATTTTTTTTTTTAAGTCTTTATGCATCCATAAAACTGATTTTTTTAAGCTTTAAGTTTTCTCCTCTTTAATCATATTAATCCATTTCTGTTCTGGGTCTGTGAGACTGTTGTTTTTGGAGGATGTGTATCCAGACAGGGGAAGTGCTGCAGTTACAGAAATCCTTTTGCATCAGGGAATGTCAAAAACTTCAAAAAGCATGGCAAAATTTTTGGAGGGTTTTTGTTTTGTGTTTTTAAACCTGATGAATGATTGAGATAAAAGGTGTTAAGAAGCAGCTGAAACTACTGATGTCAGTAGGAAGATTTTAGCTAATTTTAGTGAAACCTCACTCAAGAAGCTGAGGTATTTCAGCACCATGTTCCCATGAGGTTATGTTTTGTTTCTACATCTCGGTGCAAG
>VZTM01021935.1:12386-25352 GCA_013400555.1 Jacana jacana | reverse complement strand
TCCCTTTATTGCTGACAATCTGCCTCAAAAACTCAAAAAGTAATGCTTTTCTATGTAATGGATATTCTTTTTCTCTATTGTACATGTTTTTTTGTAAATTAAATAGAGAGAAAGTAGAAACAATAAGGACTTAGGAGAACAGGAGACTGACATTGTTCTCCGTATGGGAGTGTGGTACTCCAAAAATTTCTGGATAGGTTTTTCAGTTCAATGTGTCTGAAACTACTTTCAAGTTTGAAATACAGAATTTTAATTTTAATTTCCTTTGATAGGAAACGATTCTCCCAATATGACAGAAAATCATACAAGAGTCCTTCCTTTGCTGGTCCATCAGTACACAGTTTTTGTAATGGGTAGTAAAGTATGANCAATGACAAATGAACATTCTGTGTTAACTGGTAGGAGCATGGGAAAATCAGAGCTAATAGAGATTATTTTAACAAATTGACATTTTAAATCACTTTCCTGAGGGTCTTTAAGCAGGATTTCATCAATTACATGCTTACAGCTCACATTAGTGATACACATTAAAAAATTTCCCACATGAATAATTTAGAAAAAAAATTGTCTATCAAACCCCTGTGTGAGTTGGCGTTTGTCTATTTAAGCTAAGTTTTACTTAAATGATGCATGACGTGCAATATTTCAAAAACATTCCCCCTGAGATCATGAAGACAGAATACAGAGAAAAAAAAATGTCCTTGCAATGTATTTATATTCTTTCATGCCCCTTTTAGTTTTCTTGTTGTTTATCACCTTGGCATTTTTGGTGGTTATCTACTTCTCAGGACTGACTCACTTTAACTTACTTTCCAGTAGTGCTTTCTTTCTTTGACACTTCATGTGAAGTGAGTGGAGGTATGATGTCTCTAATAAATCAGTAGTAGAAGAATGAAAAAAGGTAAGAATTCTTTGTCATTTTTTTAAATAAAAAATAAACAAACCAAAAAACAAACCAACAAACTAATTAAAAAATGTTGCAGCACTTGTTTTTCTTTCAATAACAGCAAATTTCAAAAGCTACCTGGAAGAGAGGATGGAATGTTTTTTCACCATGTGAAGATAACTTCCATTTTTCTTAAGAACAAAATGGGGTTGTTTCACAACTTTTCTTGTGGGGAAAAAAAAGAAAGACGCAGAAAAAATAATAAAGAACAAAACTGAAAGAGTTTACCGGTTTCTTAGTGCAGATCAAATATAAAAAACTTGAATTAAACTTCCCAGTCTTACTGACCCAGGAAGGAAACCTGGATCTGTCATAGCCAGCAATTTCTCATTTCTCTAGGCTAGGTATTATTTCCTGACATAGTTCCCTGTTTGAAATGGTAACCTATTAGAGCTTGTGTCAGGAGTCTCTTTCAGAAAGAAATTGAGTCTATAAACACGTATTTTAGGGATTTACAGCACTGTGGAAAGACGTTGAACATGGGGAGTGTTTGTTTTAGATACCTAGGGAGTGGGGAGTAGTGGTGGTGGGACAGGATTCAAGGCTAAGAAGAATATTCAAAATGTATCTTTTCACATTGAAGCTCAACACTCATAGTAACATCTAACCTTTCAGGCTCTCCATTAGCTCCCAGGATGATGTCTAAAAGAGTAAAGGCACTTAGGCCCAGATTAATTTCTAATCAAGGCACAAGGGTTAGTTGCTCAGGGAAAGAATTATTGCCACAAGTGAAGAATCATTGCCAGAATGCCATCATGTGATGATTTATGTTGAAGGTGGGATAAATCATCCTCTGGAGGGCTCTCTCTCTATTCACTCCAGATAAAAGGAGCTCTTCACACGTGTAATTCTGATTTCTCTGCCTTACTAGATTCCTAAATCTAGGGTCCAGATTAATTTCACCTAAAATGATATGTAGAATTACACTTCATTGGGAAATTAAAATCTTGGACCTAGATGAACAATGGGTGAGAAGAAACCTGTGTCTAATTTGCTGGTTCTATAATTTCATTTGAAATGGGAATCCTAAATTTCTGATAGCTGTGGTTTTGATAGTTCAAATCTTCTTGCATATTGATGTGAATTATATGTATTAACCTCTCTGTATTATTAATATTTGAATTATTTTACATATTCCCCTCAGTAGATGCACTGGGCATTTATCTGTAAGTAACCTGGATGGCAAGGAATTTGTGCTAAATAAATAGCAGACTGTTGGCCTCATGTAAAGATCAGTGATTCCTGGTATTCAGCCTTTAAATAAAAGTTTAAAGTCACCTGTCCTGGTTTGATGTAAAAAAGAGCCAATTTTCTGTTCAGAAAGTTTGCTTTTCAGTTACGCCTCTTCTAACTAACTGAACTCTCTGCAGCTAAGGATATATTTTTCGGACAGTAGTCTGCTTAAAGAGAAATAAGACCCAATGTTTATAGCTAATACCAAGAGATGGTTATTCAGTGAGGCTGTTGCTTATACTTATTGCTGTAACAACCAAGGTCAGCTAAGTTTGTTATTTGCCCCATTGGAGGGTGAGGAGTGGAAAAGCATAGAGTGGTTGTACCTGCAGAGCAGGCCAGACATAACAGATCACCCAAAACTTATCAACAGAGTATTCCATCCCATCTGCATCATGCCCAGTATAAAGACTGAGTGATAAAAGGGTCAGATCTCTTTCTTCAGTAGCTGGTGTCTGAGGACTCTGTCTGTTGATCTGCCTTTGATCCTGATCTGTGTGTAATCCTGTTCCATTCAGAGAGTTTCATCTGACCAAGAATATAACAGCTAGAGAAGCTGCAAGTAGCTACCTTCCGTTTTGCTATCCATCTATAAGTCAATTATAAAGAGTAACATAGTCAATTCAGAACAAATAAGTCAACACAAATATCATCAACCAGATGGGTTAATCGTGTAAATCCCAATACATGATTTTCAGGCTTATCCGAGTAATATTTCTGAGAAACATGTATCAGCAATCTTCTCATCTCTATATATAGAATAACAAGTACCTCACAAAATATGTACTGAAGCAAACATCCATCAATTTCTTAAAGTTACTGTACCAGAACACTCATTAGAATAATGATATTGGTCCTAAATTTATTACCATTTACTTTTTTGTCCCAGAAGAACCCTTTATTGACTGACAAATACCAGTATTAACTTCCCTCCTCTCCCTTATTTATTTTTTTTTTATTGTTTCCCCTTGCTCTAGAAGTCAACATAAAGAGCTGCAGTTAGCAGCAATATGTCTGACCTCTTCACTTGCTAATGATGTATGGGCAGCTCAATATTTGCTAGGCACTATTCATTAAAATTGTATCTTCAGGTAATGAAGTTCGTGGTTAACTAATAGTTTAAATAATATCAACAGTTAAATAATATCAATATAAATCCCACGTGAAAAAAAAAAAAAATAGAAATGACAAATGTAGACAGCTATGATCCTGTTGACTTAAATTTTTTCCCTTAGGAGGGATTTAGGTTAAGTGCAGGGGTTTTTTTTAAAGAAATTTATTTTCATTAATGTTTAATCTTCTTATGCTACTAATAGTGTCACTGGCCATTTCTACGAGCAGTTGTGTCTCAAACTATAACACAGCTTCATAATGGATGTAATTTAACTTATTCATTGTTTAGACAATAATGTCTCATGTTAAAAATGTTTAGCTTTCTTTGTCTTTATCTGCCTTTTAAGAAATTCAATATTTTATCCAAAATAATACTTAAATGTGTGTATATATATGTTTTATTGTGCCTAGTCTACTGATTTTTTTTTCTCATAATCTGTGTATGGGTACTGCTATGAGTATAATTCCTTGATTTGTTATGCCATTTATATAGTATCCCATATTGGGATCTAATACAGCTTTTCTGGACAAGTCATGTTTCCTGGGCCTTTTGATTTTGCCTCCAGGCCAGACTGCAAGGAATTCACAAGAAAAGACCCACATTTTTCCAAACACTACATGCAAAGGGATTACGGAGGAAGAGAGTGCAGTATCTTAGTGGTGGTGAGACTAACTGGTGAACAGAAAGAAGGTAATGTTAAAGATGATGATTTCTCTTATAAGCTCTCTAGATCTTTTCATATGTGTACTGAGTTATATGAGAGAAGTATTCAAGCCTAACTTCAGGCCCCCTTTTGAGCAATCCAAGTCAGAAGTCTACCTGTCTTAGGTTTTGTCTATATTCAATAGTAACTTTAAAAAAAAAAATGGTTAGAGTTGGAAGGGACCTCAAAGACCATCAAGTTCTACCCATCCGCCATGGGCATGGACACCTCCCACTAGAGCAAGCTGCTCAAAGCCCTTCCAGTCTGTCCTTAAACACTTCCAGGGGTGGATCATCCACAACTTCTCTGGGCAACTTCTTCCAGCGTTTCAACACCCTGAAGAGGAAAGAATTTCTTTCTGGTAACTAATCTATTTCTCCCCTCTTTGAAATTAAAACTATTACCCTTGCCCTATTGCTACATTTCCTGACAGAGTCCCTTTCCAGCTCTCCTGTAGGCTTCCCTCAGATATTAGAAGGCGGCTCTAAGCTCTCCCCTGAGCTTTCTCTTCTCCAGGCTGAACAAGCCCAGCTCCCTCAGCCGGTGTTCACAGGAGAGGTGCTCCAGCCCTCTGATCATCTTTGTGGCCCTCCGTTGGATCCCGTTCCAACAGTTCCATGTCCTTTCTCTGCTGAGGACTCCAGAGCTGGACACAGTACTCCAGGTGGGTTCTCACCAGAGCAAAGGGGTAGAATCACCTGCCACGACCTGCTGGCCACGTTTTTTTGAATCAGCCCAGGATGCGATTGGCTCTCTGGGCTGCCAGTGCACACTGCTGGCTCATGATGAGCTTCTCATCCATGAGCACTCCCAAGTCCTTCTCCTCAGGGCTACTCATCAGCCATTCTCCACTCAATCTGTGTTTGTGCTTGGGATTGCCATGTCCCAGGTGCAGGAACCTGCCCTTGGCCTGGTTGAACTTCATGCAATTTGCACTAGCCTACCTCTCAAGCCTGTCCAGGTCCCTCTGGATGGTATCCCTTCTCTCCAGCATGTTGACCACACTACACAGTTGGTGTCATCAGCAGACTTGCTGAGGGTGCATTCTACCCCACTGTCCTTGGCTCTGACGAAGATGCTAAACAGCACTGATCCCATTGCTAAGCCTTGAGGAACACCACTCATCTCTGGCCACCACTGAGGCATTGAGCCATGTGGTGTGTTGCACTGAGTCCTCTGAGTGCAGTCATCAAGCCAATTCCTGATCCGCCTAGTGATCCATCTGTCAAATCCATGACTTTCCAATTTGCAGACCAAGATTGTGCCTAAATGCATCATTCCTCTTTTCATTTCTTAACATGGTGTCCCAGAAATGTTAGACAAGAAGGAAAGTTCATCTTGAAGAGGTATTTGCTCCATCAAGCCCTAAAGACTGAAAGTACAATTTCTGATGTGGGTAGGCATTTTCCCTTCTCTACTTCCAATTCTATCACATAGCCTGTGGATGTTACTATAACTAACAGTGAATTAACTTCATTCTAGGTGTGACTCATGAAAATGTGACACAGACCACAGAGTTGTGATGTATCTTTTCAAGGATACATTGATATAATGCATCCTACTGCATTCATATAATGACACATTCATTATGAAGTAATAGTATACAACCAGCTTTGCTTCTGATGTATCATGAAAATTCAGAAAGACATAAAATACCAAAGTGCTGAAGTGTTTAAATTGCTTTGAATCTGCAATCAACCTCATTCATCAAATTCTTAAATTACTATGACAAAGATTTAAGTGAATAATTCTAGAGAATAACCAATAATGATGGAATAGTTAACTGCCTCAGCAGCTCATAGATTTAAATGCATTTAGAACGGGTTAATTTTGAAGAAGGAACCAAGATCCACTTTAATGAAAAAATAACTATTATGTGAAAAATTACCTTAAGCGAGGCTTCAAGGAAAAGCTGTCAATGGCTAAACAAAGTTCACTAGATTATATCTGCCCTGGATTTCAATGTGCCCAAAAGAAAAGCAAAAGCAGTATCACCTGAACTACAAGCAGGAGCTGATTCTGACCATAAAAGGCATTCTGGAAGAGTAACAGCATGAGAGAATACAAACTTCCATGTAATACGTCTACAATCTACAGTAAACTCAAAGACCTTATTTCATCATGTTTTATTTTAAGCATTTAACTTAGTTACTCTTTTAATTTGAATCGTGCCTTTGATTAGGTTATGTGATAAAATGGTTGTCTTCACACACAAAAAAGAACACAGGGGAATAATGGCAGGTGGGGTAACCTGAAAAATACTCTCGTCAGGTCCACCATAAGAGTAGCCTAGCCCAGGCACATGATCAATCCATAAAAGGCACTTCTCCACACACACAAAAGGAGCACAGATGCACAGTGGTAAGCAAGCTAACCCTAGCATCCCTAATGAGAAAGAATCTCCTGCCCAGTTCCTCCTAAGGCTGTCCATAGATAATCTCATTCCCATGGTCCAGGTACAAAACCCACCCTGTAAGTTACTGGTAGCAGCTCTCCAGAGCACCTTTTGGGTTGAAGAAGGTCACAGTCTACAAATATGGAACTCCTTGAAGGATACAGAAGAACATATGGGGGTTGTACAAAGTCCATTACAGGATGTTAGGGGAGGAACTGAAGACAGGGAAAAGAGATAAATCACATGACCTTCTAGGATGCTGTAGCCATATCAGTGGACAAAGGAAGAGCTATGGATGTCATCTACTTGGACTTCTGTAAGGTCTTTTATATAGTCTCCCACAACATTCTTGTCACTAAATTGGAGAGATGTGGGTTTTAATGATTGTCTGTTAGATGGAAAAGAAACTTTCTGGATAACCACATCCAAAGAGTACAATGAATTAACTCAGTGTCCAAGTGGAAAACAAAAATGAGTGACATCCCTCAAAGGTTCATTCAGGGACTAATACTGTTTAATATCTTCATCAATGACATGAAAGATATGACTGAGTACACTTTCTGTTGTTTTAGGGATAACCCAAGCTGAGTGGTGCACTAGAGGGAAGAGATGCCATTCAGAGAGACAGACTTGAGGAATGGACCTGTGCAACTTTCATCACTTTCAACAAGGCCAAGTGCAGGGTCCTGCACCTGGGATAAGACATTCACCAATATCAGTAGAGACCAGAGGATTAATGAATTGAGAACAACCCTGTGTATTTGGGGATACTGGTAGACAAAAAACTGGATGTGACCCAGCAATGTGCACTTGCAGCCAGAAAGCCAATTGTATCCTGGGCTGCATAAAAATTAACCATGACCAGTAGGCCAAGCAACATGGTTATCCCCATGTGCTCTATTCTTGTGAGACCCCAAACCTTCTATCAGGGCCTGTAGTGGCAGGAAGAAAGGAATGGATTTATACTGAAAGAAGGTAAATTTACACTAGATATACAGAAGGTTTTTTTTTGACAATCAGGGTAGTGAGACACTGGAGACACTTTCTTAAGACATTTAAAGTACCAGGTGTTGTATATTCCCTGCAATGAGAAACAAAATTATTGGACCTGTTCTAATACTTTTATATATATATTTCATTAATAGCCTTAGTAATTGCCACTTACGCTCACTAAATAGTTCTTTATTCATCAGCCTAAGAAAGTGATACTTTTTCTTGGAAGTTGTGAGGTACAGTTAATTCTTCCATAGCATCTAAACTACTAGTACAACAGATTATATTAGTGGAAACCATGCCTATTAATTTAAAAGTATTATCTTTTCATTTAATTAGCCTTGCTTTTGTATGTCTAAGCCGAATCTGCAGTATTCCTGGAGTTCAGTATTTTAAGTATTACACTAAAAGTGGTCAGATCACATTCTCGCAAGTTCTAGAAATNTTACAGGATGTTAGGGGAGGAACTGAAGACAGGGAAAAGAGATAAATCACATGACCTTCTAGGATGCTGTAGCCATATCAGTGGACAAAGGAAGAGCTATGGATGTCATCTACTTGGACTTCTGTAAGGTCTTTTATATAGTCTCCCACAACATTCTTGTCACTAAATTGGAGAGATGTGGGTTTTAATGATTGTCTGTTAGATGGAAAAGAAACTTTCTGGATAACCACATCCAAAGAGTACAATGAATTAACTCAGTGTCCAAGTGGAAAACAAAAATGAGTGACATCCCTCAAAGGTTCATTCAGGGACTAATACTGTTTAATATCTTCATCAATGACATGAAAGATATGACTGAGTACACTTTCTGTTGTTTTAGGGATGACCCAAGCTGAGTGGTGCACTAGAGGGAAGAGATGCCATTCAGAGAGACAGACTTGAGGAATGGACCTGTGCAACTTTCATCACTTTCAACAAGGCCAAGTGCAGGGTCCTGCACCTGGGATAAGACATTCACCAATATCAGTAGAGACCAGAGGATTAATGAATTGAGAACAACCCTGTGTATTTGGGGATACTGGTAGACAAAAAACTGGATGTGACCCAGCAATGTGCACTTGCAGCCAGAAAGCCAATTGTATCCTGGGCTGCATAAAAATTAACCATGACCAGTAGGCCAAGCAACATGGTTATCCCCATGTGCTCTATTCTTGTGAGACCCCAAACCTTCTATCAGGGCCTGTAGTGGCAGGAAGAAAGGAATGGATTTATACTGAAAGAAGGTAAATTTACACTAGATATAAAGAAGATTTTTTTTTGACAATCAGGGTAGTGAGACACTGGAGACACTTTCTTAAGACATTTAAAGTACCAGGTGTTGTATATTCCCTGCAATGAGAAACAAAATTATTGGACCTGTTCTAATACTTTTATATATATATTTCATTAATAGCCTTAGTAATTGCCACTTACGCTCACTAAATAGTTCTTTATTCATCAGCCTAAGAAAGTGATACTTTTTCTTGGAAGTTGTGAGGTACAGTTAATTCTTCCATAGCATCTAAACTACTAGTACAACAGATTATATTAGTGGAAACCATGCCTATTAATTTAAAAGTATTATCTTTTCATTTAATTAGCCTTGCTTTTGTATGTCTAAGCCGAATCTGCAGTATTCCTGGAGTTCAGTATTTTAAGTATTACACTAAAAGTGGTCAGATCACATTCTCGCAAGTTCTAGAAATTATTCAACATATGTGTTCTTAACAGATAGCTGATGCTCTGGAGGAAGGGGGTATTACACCTTGGTTACAGTGTGACAGCTTTCTGCTTCAGTGCATTGCATAGTTTTAAATCTCTTAGATCACATCATCTTGTGAAATGTCAACTCACATTGACTTTTCTGCATGACACAATATAACATGATGGGTGGTGACACAGAAACTGTAATGCAGTATGACACATCGGGAACGCAAAGGGTACTGCAATTGGATAGTTGGTGTCAATTTAGATAGGAGGCTTCAAATCCAAAATGAATCTGGCAGACACTAATAGAGTGAATGTTACAGTAACTACTGTATGTGTGAAATTGTGAATTCTGCAATTTATCATAGTGCATTGAACAGGTGCATAAGTAAAGTCTGAAATACTAGGAAGAATGAGTATTTGTATTTGACATAGGTATAAAGATTTAAAATATACTCAAAGGCTATGTATTACTAAATGTCCCTCTCCCATTTTTTTAACCTTTTCTGAAATGATTACTTGTTTATTTATATTCCTTTTCTAAACTGTGGGCTACCAAAAAATTGTGCAAAAAACCCCAAAACACTTTTAAATACTGCTTAATTATATGGACATTCCAATGAATTTTCTACCAGATAAATCTGCAGCAGAAGTAGGAAGTCATAATAATTTTACTTACAAGAGTCTGTGCCTTTCAGACTGTGTTGTTGTTTTACATAAACCATGAAGAGTAATATTACTGTATTTAATTTGGTTCTTATTAGGATAAAAAAGAAAAAAAATGTACAAAGGCAAAAAGGAGAGTAGACAAAAGCTGACAAAGTATCTTGTTTTGTATCAGATGGCTGTGAAGTGACATAGGAAGTTTCTAAAGTTTTGGTTCATTTTATTCTCTTGTCAAATCATCTGTATGGCTGGGACTCATTGTCTTGTTCCCCTAGGCAAGTCTTCTTTTTTTTTTTCTTTTTTCTTCTGGCAACACATTTTCTGCTATTTTTCTGCTATTGCTATGTAGCTACTGCTATGGTTCAGCTCTTTTACAACGTAGGGACTCAGTAGTTTCCCCAACAGAATGAAAGTGTTTTAAATTATTGTAGAACTCTTAAGTTTTCTTATAATTGGTGCTCCAGAAGAAGAGAGAATTTATAAATGTGTACTGACACTGATTTTTCTCACTAAAAGAAGCATTAAATCATCTGTGAATGGCCTCTAGTTAAAGACTAGGTAGAAAATGCAATGCTTTCATCTTTGGAATGTGAAAGAAGAAGGGTTGGCATGTGGGACAGGTGTCTTTTAGGGCCATACTTAATATTTCAAATGTAATAAACAAACAACTTCAGAAAGTCTCTTCTGCAGAACAGCAACTCAGGGAGTATCACAAAGTCTAGTTTCCTACTTGGAAAATGGAAAAAAGAGAAAAGAATTCATTGTGCTACGGAATAGAGCTGAAAAGTAGGGTGCAGAGACAAGGGCGATGCACTGTAGCTGATAAGACACAAAGAGAGGTTTAATTCCTTTTTTGTACTATGTAGTTTTTAGCCCTTCAGCAAAAGATCTTCTTAGTGATAACTGCTACCCTCCTCCAATCATTTTTTCTTTTGTGACACTCACATTTTTTTTGCAGTTTTTTCCCACTAGCGTAATAGAACAGCTTTAACAGTTAGAAGGGAAAAAATAAAAAAATCCCCTTGAAGTGCTTTTATCAATATTTCGAAGGCAAACACAACTGTTTCTGAAGAACAAGAAAATCAGCTTTACTGCCAGTTTCACCATCAGTGATTTATTCCCCTGCTCAGTTTTTGCAGTTGCCATTGTTTCCCATGAAGTTAGAGTACCATGTAATTTTTGCAAAATCTGATGCAATGTTTCCTGGTGAATGTTATTTGCCATGATCATTTTGACAGGATCAAACCCATGATGTGTTATAGATGAGACCAGAAAAAAACACTAAAGATAAATTGTAAGGCACAGCCTTGCTCAGCAGCAGACCATCAAGAGATGGTGATGGTCAGTCAACTGTTTAGCATCGCTCACCCCAAGAAGGGCTAAAAGCTCATGATTCCCTGCGGGTCCCATTTCTGGCATGCCATCTTCTTGTTGCCTGAGGCCCTATACTGAACAATTTTGGATCACAGCTGCATAAGCAGCCCACTGTGACTTTTGAAAAGTGACTCAGCAATCACAACCTCCCTTCAATCAAGATTGAAGAAGGAGGGTGGTAGAGTGATTCCATGCCCCTGTGAGGTACTATCTTATCCTAAAGATCTTGATTAGCTTGGGCATGAACCACATTATTTTATTAAACTACTTGTGAAGTGGCAAGTAACTGTCTATCCCTGATCTTAAGTAGGGTAAGAAGACAGCTCAGTATTTTTTTCAGTTTTGTCTGCATATTGATTGTTACACTACTTGTTCATTTATTCTCTTAATTTCAGTCTCAGTTCTGTAAGAGTTTATTGATGTGTGCCATAATTTTATTTTTTTTTCAGCTGTACTAAAGTACTTCGCAATCATTTATGCACAAAATTAAGCATAATGTTTTGCAGACTGTGACCATGTTTTATCATGGTTTTGAGGAGAATTGTTTCTTCCTGTGGATATTATATAAACCTGTGTTTTCTGGCTATGAATCTTAGTGTTGACCTATCTTTCATGTCCAGTTAGTGTCTAGTATCTCTTTCAAACAGCATTTCTAAGTAGGAAACTGGTTTAGCAAAATAAAGAGAAAAACAAATGCCTTCGTGTTCCTAGCCAAATTTCACTCTTTTGAATTTCAAATATCTTTTGTTACAAGTAGGACTGATTTGAACAGATCAGGCTCTTAGTATAAGGGAAATTAAATATATTTTAGGAAACAAGGAAAAATGATCATCCACAACTGATATTTTCTGACGTTCATATTTCATTGTGCCTATTCCCCGATATCTATAGATCCCTCCAATCTGTGTAGTCAGTCTCAGTATGTGACCTGACACTCCAGGAGCCATAGTGTTTGTGAGTTTTCATATCTGCCCAGACTTAATTTGGCTGGGATTTCTTCCTTTTTCATTCACTCCTTCAAGTTATAGTCATGACCTAAAGACTAAAGAATAAAAACTGTTACAGGTTGGGCAGCACTTCTGTAGCACTGGATGTACTTCCTATTTCCCAGAACTAATTACAAAAGTGTCATTTTGTTGTTTTTTTTTTGTTTTGTTTTTTTTTTTTCCTTTATGACAGAATCCCACCTTTATTCCTTTCAGACTACCATTTAGCAGAAAAAAAAACTATAGCCTTTCTGTTTGAAATAAATTGGACTACCACCAAATAGCATTTTGCTGTCTACAAAGAATGCAATTATAACACTTCCTTTAATCTTGAATCCCTCATGAGATTTTGACTCTTTAAGGGAGGGGTATATATTGTGTATATTTTACTGCAGTGCCTATGAATGTTTTTAAATAGAAATAGATTGACTCACTAGACTGATTATAGTTGGTTACAAATTAGTAGTTCTTTCACATTTTGATTTCTTACTCATCTTACCTTTAGGGTTGGGATACAACTCCAGCTGTGCAATCAGGTCAAGGGAGGTGATCCTTCCCCTCTGTTCAGCACTGGTGAAGACACACCTGGAGTGCTGAGTCTATTTCTGGGCTTCTCAGTACAAGAGAGACATGGACACGCTGGAAAGAATCCCGAAAAAGGTCACCAAGATGTCTAAGGGTCTGGAGCATCTTTCCTATGAGGAAAGGCTGAAAGAGCTGGGACTTCAGCCAAGAGAAGAGAAGGCTCAGGAGAGATCTCCTCAATGTATATAAATATCTGCAAGGAGGGTGCAAAAAGGATGCAGTCAGGCTATTTTCAATGGTGCTCAGTGACAGGATAGGAGGCAATGGGCACAAACTGAAAC
>VZTM01021935.1:0-11075 GCA_013400555.1 Jacana jacana | reverse complement strand
AAACTGTTTCAGGTTGGGCAGCACTTCTGTAGCACTGGATGTACTTCCTATTTCCCAGAACTAATTACAAAAGTGTCATTTTGTTGTTTTTTTTTTGTTTTGTTTTTTTTTTTTCCTTTATGACAGAATCCCACCTTTATTCCTTTCAGACTACCATTTAGCAGAAAAAAAAACTATAGCCTTTCTGTTTGAAATAAATTGGACTACCACCAAATAGCATTTTGCTGTCTACAAAGAATGCAATTATAACACTTCCTTTAATCTTGAATCCCTCATGATTCTATGNCTTTAATCTTGAATCCCTCATGAGATTTTGACTCTTTAAGGGAGGGGTATATATTGTGTATATTTTACTGCAGTGCCTATGAATGTTTTTAAATAGAAATAGATTGACTCACTAGACTGATTATAGTTGGTTACAAATTAGTAGTTCTTTCACATTTTGATTTCTTACTCATCTTACCTTTAGGGTTGGGATACAACTCCAGCTGTGCAATCAGGTCAAGGGAGGTGATCCTTCCCCTCTGTTCAGCACTGGTGAAGACACACCTGGAGTGCTGAGTCTATTTCTGGGCTTCTCAGTACAAGAGAGACATGGACACGCTGGAAAGAATCCCGAAAAAGGTCACCAAGATGTCTAAGGGTCTGGAGCATCTTTCCTATGAGGAAAGGCTGAAAGAGCTGGGACTTCAGCCAAGAGAAGAGAAGGCTCAGGAGAGATCTCCTCAATGTATATAAATATCTGCAAGGAGGGTGCAAAAAGGATGCAGTCAGGCTATTTTCAATGGTGCTCAGTGACAGGATAGGAGGCAATGGGCACAAACTGAAACGCAAACTGATCATCAGGAAACGCTTTTTACTGTGAGGGTGACAGTAGTGGCATAAGTTGATCAGGGGAGTTGAGGAATGTCCATTGTTCGAAATATTAAAAAGCTGTCTGGATATGGTCCTGGGCAACAAGCTCAAGATAACACTGGCTGAGCAGGGGTTTTAGACAAGGTAGCTTCCAGAGGTCCCTGCCAATCTCAATCATTCTGTGATTCTGTGATATCCAGTGATATTAAATAACCTTAAGTACTTAAGACTGGAGATCTGAACTGAATCCTAGTTATGACTGGTGCCTAGAGAGATATTATCCCATTGTAAAGTCAAAATGCAACATTTGGTCAAACAATCCCTTCAGTCCTACAGTTTATATGCCTACATGGGATTTAACCCATCTAGGTTCCCCTCATACTCAGAAAGAAATAGGTACCTTTTTAATGTAGATTAATATGGAGTTTGATAGACATGTAAGTTTACCCTAAAATGCCAGTCTCTCCATTGACTATAAAGGGAGCTTACCAAGAGAGGCTTAAATGTAGGCATCTGCTGATCAAATCATATTTGTTCAGACAAATGTGCCCCTAAGTTACTATAACTGTGCAGAACCTCATTTAATTTTAGCAATTTGTGGCTGAAAATATTCTTACTCAATAACGGTGAAAGAAAATGGGCTATATGAAAACAAAATGCTCATTTTCATGCTTGCATGCGTTCAAGATACAAACCAATTGAGGTAGCTCTCAAAGTAATAGTTATGACACTCATAGTATTTATATATCAAAGACTGTGTGCAATGGCTCAGCAAAGAGAATTTTTATGCTTTAGGTTTGTTGGGTTTTTTTTGTGGTTTTTTTTTTTGAGTGACTCTAAGCTGATCAGTCACACTGGAAGCTGTGTAGCCATGGAAGTATGGCTGGATATTAGAGTTGAGTTACCACAGCTCTAGTCTTCCTTGCTCTGAGAACAACATTCTGACGTATCATTAAACTAAGGCAATTCAAACTTTGGTTCTGGACTCAAGACAGAAGAAAAAGTAAGTCTGAAACTAACGGCAAAATTAGCCTTCTGTTGGTTGAACAAAGTTCTTGACATCCTGAAATGAACTTGACTGTGGAATCTCAGGAACATGCTGTGAAATTTTTATATGAAGAAAAAATTAGATATTATAAAACTAAGTTTTGTACATGTCATAGGATTCAAAATTTATTCATTGTAAGGCATTATTTGTATCCCTTTAAATAATTAAAAGGCATCCTTTTGTTCCTTTTGTTGACTGCCATTGATGGATACTATTTTCTACAAATATATAATTTTAAGTGTTCACTGAAAATAGGATTATGCTGCCCATATGTGTTTAGCGTCCATGGCAAGGTGTTGGCAACTGGTGGTTGAAGGGTTGCCTCTGTGAAGAGAGGCCAGAACTGCCCTGTGCTGGACACAGCTGGTTACAACTGACTCCTAAGGACCAACTGTGGTGCATAGCTGAGACCCTCAACAAAAAGAGTGATGCCTTGAGGAAAGCATATTTAAGATAGAGCAAAACACTGCACTGACAGTGAGGAGTGAGAGGGAAAAAGAGTGAGAAATAACCCTGAGACACCAAGATAAGAGAAGAACAAAGGGGAAGAGGTGGCACCAGAGCAGAGATTTCCCTGAAGTCTGTGGAGAAAACCGTGGTGAAACAGGTTGTCCTCCTGAAGCTCATAGAGGACCATGGTGGAGAAGATAAATGCACTGCAGCCTGTGAAGAACCCCACACTAGAGCAGATGGATATTCCCAGAAGGAAGCTGCAGCCTGTGGAGGACCCATGCTGGAAACGGTTTATCTTGAAGGACTGCAGGCCATGGGGAGGATCCATGCTGGAGTACAGAAAAGAGGGGTTGCAGTGGACTAACAACAACCAATGAAAACTGATGGGAGAAGTAGAGGAGTTGGTAATGAAGGAGTAAAGTTAATCCTGGGAACATGGTAGTGGGTGGAAATGGAATGCTGACTTTTGGGTCTGTTGCTCAGTATCTCAAAATTTTAATTGACAATAAATTACATTCCGTTTCCTCACGCCAATTCTGTTTTTCTTGTGACAGTAATTCATAGTGATTTGTAAGTGACCTCCCTGTCTTCATCTTGACCTATGAGCTTTTTTATCCTAATTTCTCCCCATGTCCTTTTGAGGATGGGGAATGAGAGAACAGGTGAGTGGGCAGCAGACAACCAGTCACCATATTATGATGACATAAGTGATTGTTACACTTGACTTTCTAGAAATTTCCAGAATTTTCACACATTGATAACATACATATTTTAAAAATCAAACAGCTGAATGGGTTTATGTTATTTTTTTATTTTATAACCTTCTGCTCTTTCTGTTTGTTTTATAAGAGTGAAAGCACTTACAATTATTTTCACTTACCATCATCAGTGGTTTATATGATGAAATTACTCCCTGTGAGAAGTTACAATACTAATATCAGGTTAAATCTTCTAGTTATACCTTTGCTGACGGCTGGATATCATACTCAAATCACTAGGTTACAAGAGAAACAAATGAAATCAGAAGCTGATCTTTATCTCTTCACGTGCATAAACCAAGAATTAGGCTTATAGCAAGACTAACTACTTGAAAATATATTTAAGAGAAATTCTGGTTTGGTCATAGTATTCTCACCCATCTGGAAATCTGCTGATAAGTATTCCAAATGCCATGACCAAAGAAAACTCACATAATCATAGTCAAAAACCCTGAAAAGAAAACCATGTTTTTGAAGAAACAGCTGAGTCAACTGAACTACTTAATATAATTATGGAAAAATTTAAGGCTGTTAAATATTAAAAAAATCAACAGCTCTAAATAATGAAAAACACTAAACTAATACCAAAACAATCTGCTGTAATGAAGCAGAATTATATAAAGCAGATCACTGCAAAAGCACCTGAAAGGGAGTCAGCAATAAATGAAAAATGTTGGATTACCCTTCCCTCCTTTAATTGTGGAAAAAAAAAGAAAAAAAAAAAGTGTTGAATTGAATGGTGAAAGACACTTTTCTCATTAGAGCATCTGTGACAAAAAGGGAAAGAAGGACTTCACTGATAGGTTCAAATTAACAGTTTATTTGAACTTCGCTCACATGTCCAATATACCACTATTGCACGTTTTATGAGTGCAATGGCAAACACACTATTGCAATTTAAAACCAGTTCACAGAATACACTATTACAACCTACAAGGGATCCCAAAAAGGAACAACACAAACCACAAACGTGCTAGAAATTAATATCTTAAAAGAGTGCACCAATCATAATTTTAATAGCATGCCATATACCATACATCTGTTTCTTAGTCGCTTTCCATCTCTCTCAGGTAAGGCCAGTCAGTCCTTGGGAAGTTACCTTGTACAGTGTCCTGGACAAGTGGGTGACATCCTACAGGCCAGTTGTATTGTTGGAAGATTCCCCATTTTTTCCCCCAGTTTATATTTTCTGATTTCAGGGGGGTGCAGGTTTATGCTTGAGTGGAATACACTATGTAGAATGTCTCTGGTGGTGTGATGGCTCCTAAGTTTCTGTTGCTAATTTTGTGATGTCTAGTACCCAAAGTCATGAGAATAATGGTTGGAGGGGACTCAGGGCATTTTGTTAAGGGAGTTTGTTAAGGCTGCATTTGGTTCCAATTCTTATTGTAATGCAATCTTGAGACAACCCTGATCTGAGCTGTTTTTGCAGCACCACACCCAGGTTATCTCTGCATAGACAAGGCAAGGCAGAGATGAAGCTGAGTTGAATGACAACTCCTGTATCTCACCTATTGTGCTCTGAATCCAGTTCGGCTGGGCTCTCCCATACAACATCCAACCTTCATTCAGCCCAGAGAGACCCACAGTCTTTGTTCTAAGGAAAAAAAATGCAGACATTGCAGTCTGCAACAGTTAATGCACATTTTGGGGACTTTGGAGACGATTGCTGCCTGACAGTGCTTTGCCAAACATACTACTCATCCAAAGTTTAATAAAAATAATGAACTCTGCATCGTGATAGTCTTGCAAAGCTGAAAATTGTTTAATATAGGTAATATGGTAGGATGGTATTCTGAAGATGTACAGAATCATAGAATATTTTGGGTTAGAAGACATCTTTAAAGTGTGTGTACTACTTCAGTACAACTATGGCATAAAAACACCATTGAAGTCGGCATTTTCTTTCAATTCTGTCTTTAACTGATTATCATAAAGTCTCATCCTTCTCATAATTGCTAATTTATTTCAGTTGCAGCAGGCTAAATTAAATACTTACAAGCAGAAACATAGGTTTTATTTGTTTTATTATCAGCTGTAACAACTGATGATATTTTCTTGAAAATAGGCTAAGACTAGTGGTATAGGCATTATAGAATCATAGAATCATAGAATCATTTAGGTTGGAAGAGACCCCTGGGATCATCAAGTCCAACCATCAGCCCTACTCTACAAGTTCCCCCCTACACNACAGGGGGACAATCACCTCCCTACTTCTGCTGGTCATACTATTCTTTATGCAAGCCAGGATGCCACTGGCCTTCTTGGCCACCTGGGCACACTGCTGGCTCATGTTTAGCCTCCTGTCGACCAGCACCCCCAGGTCCTTTTCTGCCAGGCAGCTCTCCAGCCACACTTCCCCAAGCCTGTAGCGATGCATGGGGTTGTTGTGGCCCAAGTGCAGGACCCGGCACTTGGCCTCGTTGAAGGCCATGCCATTAGATCACTTTTAATCTACTGAGGTTATCCAGAGAGTAGAGCAACATCAGTGCTTATACTTTTGATCAGCTTATTCCAATGTGGTCTGGAGACAGAGTATTATACATAGATTCATACTTCCATTGTTTGTTGCAGTGCATTAGAAAATCTATTTCTAAGAGGAATGTTGCTGTACATTCTCTATTATTTGTGTTATCAACATCTTTCAATAATATTGACAATTCATGCTGCCACTGCTCATTGCTACACACAATGAGACTGCCTCCTGCTGGGAAAGACCTTCCGGTATCAAAGAGATGCTTAGTTAAAGATGGAAGCATTGGCATTCTATATAGGCACAACTGATTTGGAATATAATTTTAGTGCCCAGAGTCAAAGAGAGGTCACAGAAAGCTCTGATCATTCCATCATGACTATTAATTTATTCATTACAGGCAAGCAAGATGGTTCTGAAAGGAATAGTTGCTATAGCATAGGACATTATTTAATCATTTTGACATTTGGGGTGTGTGTGTGTGTGTGTAGATTAAAAGGATGTAATAGTGGAATTTCTCCAGTCTAAAACTGCAAAATACATCTGGAAGGGAAGAGAAGATGGTAAAGTAGCAAGTTTATTGAACATAACAATGCACGGAAACATTCATTGAGGTTATACAGCCTCAGTTTATATGCTCAAGAACATTAGATAAGAATATCAATAACATTAGATGAGGTGATAAGGTAAGATAGATAAGAAATGTTTTAATATTTGAGATCAGGAAAAAAAACATAGCTCAAATGAGTGAAAATAAGCCCATGAAAATGTAGGAGTTATTAGACATAAACAAATTGCAGACAGGATCTTTTTGAGTGAAAGTTTCAATCCCACATTCATTGCTTAGTGCGTTTTGTGCATGGTAATAACACGGAAAAGTCCTGTATCTTGAAAATAAACTATTCTTAAGATGAAAGAAAATTATCTTAGACTCAGTATTGAAAAAATGTGAGTTGTTGCTTTTAGAAATTCTTTGCTACTGCAACAGAAATTCCTTTCTGTAAGGTGCAAGGAGCTTGCAACAGTTATTGCTGTTGGATTGTTCAGGCTTTATGATTAAGACTTGTGGGTTGTTAGCCTCTCCCATCCAGCATTTATCTCTTCAAAGCACTTTATTCTTTTCAGAGTCTAATCCACCCATTCTTCATTGGTGCACAAACATCACTCAAATACCACACTACCTGTGAAACTACTAAGTCTCTCTGCCTCTGAAAGAAAGCCAACTGGAGACTGAGGTTACTAGGGTACTTTTGATATTTTGATCCATACCACCCACCAAATATTTCAGAAGCATTCTGTAGTATAAGCTTTTCTACTCCAAATCCCCATGAAATAGCAGAGAAAAAAGATAACCTATCGGTTTATTTGCGTGTAACTATTACTTCTAGAAGCTCATACATACAAGATTTAGCAATACTTGTATTATAATGAATAGCATCATTGTAGAAAAAAAGGAAAACTAGGTTGGATTATTTTAATCTTGTTGCAAATGTGGCAAAATGACTACATTTTCTTTTAAATGATCCTTCCATATTAAGGCAGTACTTTTACTGCATAGTTTCCCTTGGAACAAAAGTAATAAGGAGATAAAATGAAATCACAATTACAACTTTAAAGGTATTGATTTAGAAATCTTCACATGGATCCACATACAGAAATGATCACTGATGAACAAATTTCCAGCTCTTGTATGTGGGGACAGAGACAATCATCTGAAGTACTGGGACTCTCACTTTCAGACTTTCAATGAAAACTCTGCAAGGTCACAAACCTGTTGGATGGCTTGGCAAGAGTCAGCTGCCACTCAGCAAGAATCATAGAACACTTTGGGTTGGAAGCCACCTTTAAAGGTTATCTAGTACAACCTCCACTGAAATGACCAGGGACATCTTCAACTAGATCAGCTTGCTCAAAGCCCCCTCCAACCTTTCCAGGCATGAGACATTTACCACCTCTCTCTCTGGGCAACCCGTTAGTGCTTCATCACATTCATTGTAAAAAAAAAAAAAAAAATCTTCTTTCTACCTAGTATAAATCTATCCTCTTTTAGTTTAAAGCCATTACCCCTTGTCCTGTTGCAACAGGCCCTGCAAAAATGTTTGTCCCCATCTCTCCCGTAAGAAAAAGGCTTCCTACTCTAAGTACTTTAACTTCCTCTTTACATACTGAAATAACTCAATATGGTCTTCCTGGAGCTGTCTCTTCTTCAGGCAGAACAATTCCATCTGTCTCAGATTGCCCTGTGATGAGAGGTTTTCCATCCCTTTGATCCTTCTTCTGTGTCTCCTTTGGACCGTCTCCAACAGATCCATGTCTTTCCTGTACTGAGGACACCAGAGCTATACACAGTACTCCTGGTGGCGTCTCACCAGACTGGAGCAGAGGAACAGAATCATCTCCTTTGACTGGCTGGCCACGTGTCTTTTCACACAGACCAGATATGGTTGGCTTTCAGGGCTGTTAATGCACATCACTGGCTCATATTGAGCTTTGCATCAGCCAACACCCCCAATTCTTTCTTGTCAGGGCTGCTCTTACTCCCTTCATCGCCCAATCTGTATTCATGCCAAGGGGTGCCCTGACCCAGGTGCAGGGTGCTGCACTTGGCCATATTGAATGTCATGGGGTTCACATGGGCCCATTATCTAGCTTGTGACATCCAGGTCCTTCTGAATGGCATGCCATCTCTCAGGCATATCAATGACACCACTCAGCTTGTTGTTTTCTGCAAATTTGCTGGGGATGCACTCAGTCCCTCCCTTTATGTCATTGATGAAGATATTGAACAGTACCAGTCCAAATATGAACTGCTGAGGGACTCCACTTGTCATTGATCTTCATCTGGATATTGAGCTGTTGACTACTATCCTCTGGATGTGACCATCCAGCCAATTCCTCATCTACTGAACAGTCCCCCATCAAACCCACACCTCTCCAACTTAGATTGAAAAGATATTGTTGGGGACTGTATCAAAGGCCTTACAGAAGTGCAGATAAATGATGTCCCTAGCTTTTCCTTGTCCACTGATAGAGTCACTCCATTGTAGAAGGCCACTAGGTTGGTCAGGAAAGACTTGGCCTTGGAGAAGACATGCTTACTGTCTCAAAACACCTCCCTGTCTGTCCTCCATATGTCTTAGCACAGCTTCCAGAAAGGTCTGTTCCATGATCTTCCCAGGCACAGAGGTAAGGCCGACCAGTGGTAGTTTCCTCAGTCTTCCTTTCTACCCTTTTAAAAAATGGATCAATAATTCCCTTTTTCCAGTCACCAGAGACTTCACCTGGCTGCCATGACTTTTTAAATGTCA
The DNA here is from genome assembly GCA_013400555.1 of Jacana jacana. NCBI lineage: Eukaryota > Metazoa > Chordata > Aves > Charadriiformes > Jacanidae > Jacana > Jacana jacana. The sequence continues at coordinate 2,180 of VZTM01021935.1, read as the reverse complement.
TGGAGAGTGGCAACTATATGAGCCAATTCCCTCAGGACTTTGGGATGCATCTCATCAGGTTCCATAGAATTCTGTAGGCTCACATTCTTCATGTAAGAGAAGATCATGAACCTGATCTGGTGGGAGAGCCTTCACTCCCCCAGTCCCTGCCTTGAGGTCCATCGACTTTAGAGGTGTGGGAAGAGATGTTGCTAGTAAAGACCAAGACAAATAAATTGTTTGGTATCTCAGCTTTCTCCTCATCTGCTGTTACCAGTTTTCCAGTCTTGCTCATTGGAGCGGATGCACTTTCTTGCACCTGACTTTTCTGGCTGTAGAAGCCCTTTTTATTATTCTATGTGTCCCTTGTCAAGTTCAGCTCTGTCTGTGTCTTGGCCTTCATAACTGTATCCTGACACGATCAGGCATCATCCCTGTAGTCTTCACAGGATTCCTGTCCTTCTTCCACTGTCTGTACATTTTCTTCTTGCCCATTAGTTTGACCGGGGGTGGTTGACGACCTCAGGCAGAATGAGAACCTGCAAGTGCAATGTCTTCTGTAGCTGGAATAAGAAAGCTTAATCAGTAGGCTCCACTTGACCTGATGGCCTGTGGTAGACACTAATCACAAGGTTCCCTTTGTTGCCTCACTCTCTTATTCTTACCATAGGCTTTCAACTTGCTCATGGCTATTTTTCAGAGACAGCTCTTCACATTGTCCATTTCTTGATATAGAAGCCAAATCCTCTGCCACTTTTTCCTCACCTATCCTTTCTGAACAACCTCTAGCCATCAATAGATTCACACCAGGTTTCAGTAATGGTAACTAGGTTGTAAAATTGACCTATAGGACATACATGTTTGCATTTTCATGCAATGATTCTCTGATCAGATAATTATGATAAATGAGTACAAAGATGACAAAAGTTTTTCTCATATTCCTTAAGAAAGTCTCTATCATAGGCACTGGCACAGTTCTATTTTGAATGAGGAGTGAATAACTGTAATATGACCAAAACCATGTGTATCACTTAAAAAATTAAAGCTGTTTAGTTCGGGAAGAAGGGCAATTAATCTTTTAGATCTCTCTACCATTGAATTTATGGAGGAACCTAGGAAAGATGTTTTCTTTAGAAAAATAAAACTTGTGTTTTGCTAAAAGAAATCATACTGAAAAATAATATAAAATTCTTGTTTGATTCAACTCTATTTATTTAACACATGCTGCCATCTGTATGAAAATTTCATCATTCTTTTGAAATAGAGAAAATGTCATAAAAGGCCATTTCAATTAAATTGTAGTTCTTGGCAAATTAGAGTTTTCTTTCACTCATATATTTTCAGGTAGATAGAAACCTGAAAACAGAAAGTGGTTTTAAAGTATTATTTTTGGAAAATATGTGTATGCAATGGTATGCAGAAGAATGGTCCAGTTGATTTATCTTCACTTTCTACATCTTCTTTTGAGATCCATGCCATCCAATCTGAAAACTCAATCTGCTAATGATTGAGTTAATGACTAAGTAATCAGTTACCTACATAGGCAATGACTATCCTAAATATTGTCTATTTAATTCCCAGAAAATTATCAGTGAACAATCAACACAGAAGATAAAATTACTTTTTATTATTATTATTATTGTCTGTTTTGTTTGTTTGTTTGTTTTTGTTTTTTAATTATTTTTCTTTCCCTGGAATTTGGTTTAGACATAGCCTCAGGTTTGGCATAGTCACTGGAGATATCATATATCCTAATTTCTAATAGGTAACAAATTTAAATCTGGTTCTCCTACTCTCAGTGGAATTTCATGTTGAGAATATAATTTAATTCTTCTCTTACAGTCTTAGAAAATGTAAAAATGCTGATACACTAAAAAGGTTCAGATCTATAGATTTTTTGTGTTTCAGTGAAGGTAGCGACATTGTTGCTATCTTAGATTACACATGAAAACATTCTAAAAAATTAAAACACATTAGACCACATTGAAAATTGGTTTTCCTCCAAGAATATGATTTTATTCCCAGTAGTTAAAATATAATTATCAAATAAAGTTGGGATTGTTGTTGCATTTGGGAATATTTGCTATACTTTTTGTTATCTCCACAATTTTCAAAATGTTAATGTATGCCTACATTTGCAGATCAAGTTTATTATGTTTAAGTTAATTATGTTTCCAGTTCAGATATTTTACTTTTGGTAG
>VZTM01021929.1:158770-271713 GCA_013400555.1 Jacana jacana | reverse complement strand
GAGGCCTTCTGTAAACAGATGGAAATCATAGGCCTTGACTCTCATGGGGGACTTCAATCACTATTATCTGCTGGACAAGCAACACAGCAGTGCATGTAAACAATCCAGGTGCTTCCTGGAGAGCATCCATGACAACTTCCTGACACAAGTGATATAGGAACCAATGAGGAAAGGTGCTCGGCTGGACCTCATACTCCCCAATAAGGAGGGACTTGTTGAGGGAGCAAGATCACAGTTCTAGACTTCAGGAGAACACTCTTGGGCCTCTTCATGGATCTGCTTAGTGTGGTGTCCCATTGGTTAAGGCCCTGGAGGGAAGAAGAGCCCAAGAAAGCTAGTTAGTGGCTGAGGAGTGATCAAAGCAGAAGGTCGGACAAATATTTCCACAGGCCTGTGTAGATGAGTAAGGAGATCCTGGCAAGATTATACTGATTTTTCTGTTTGTGGTTAAGTAAAATAGCTAAGTTGAATCTTGCACGTTTTTGTAGTAGGATATTAATTTTAATCTATACTAAACATAAACCAAAAGTATTTCAGTTTCAGAGGATGGTAGCTGTTGCTAAAGGTATTGATAGATATGGTCCCAACTATAGAGATTTTTCTGAAACGCTATCTGCATTTTCCTTAAACTGAAGCTTTCCAAGACAAAAAATTACTTTAAAACTTTGGAGTTTAGAAATTCATAGTTCTGTGCTGTAGACAACTTGCTGCATCATCTGCAATGCAACACTTTCAGAGGCTGTAGTCAAAACACTTTTTACTTATTCCGTGGAACGTGGAGGATTGGGCACTGGCATTTTTCCTCTGGAGCAGAAGGAAAGATGTTAAATGCTAGCTTGTATGTAAATTGAGAGAAAAGGATTATGCAGCAGGTATGTTTTTGAGACGCATTTCTTTGGATTCTCTTTGTACAGCCCACCACTTTAATTACGATTGTGTTTTGCACTTGATAAAATCTTTCCATGCTATTGCACTTTTTTTCTCATTTCAAACATGTAATCTTCAGCAATAGTAATAGCACTCCAGGAGACAAATACCCAGGTCCCTCTTGTATGTGTTAGAGAGCTTCATGTAGTATAATGGAGTCTTTGGTACTATTTTTCAAAATTATTAGAAGGAATCAGAACCTGCAATTACATTATATAGAAGCTTTTATTTCAGCCCTAATAAGTGTGTCTTTTGGGATAATGCATATCAGAAAGCTTTTGACTATAACAATTTAATAAAAAATAAATCCTCAATTGAGAATTTCTTCTAAGATAATCTTTTTGGGGAGTAAGACAGGTCTGATTTTCATCTTCAGCTGTAAGAATAATATGCACAACTGATGTTGTCCTTCTCTTTCTTCCCACAGTGTGCACACATGCGTGTGGATATTTCTGTGATATGTATTTGGCCAACTTTTCTGTCAAATACCTTTGATTCAAATTTCAGAATTAAATGTTTTTGCTACCGAAGCTGAGGAAGATTGAAAGTTCTTAATTTTATCCTTTAGCGCAGTCACTCTGCTCTTGTAAGGAGTTTACTGGTCAATTGTCACTAAAATGCAAAAATTGAATCTATATGGGGTTCACGTATCACACTAGATGCAATTTCAAGTGAAATTTATCATTTAAGATATTACCATCTTAATCTTCATGCCTTGTTTGAAATTTAGTTCAGTTTTTGTCCTGTCACTTGGGTGCTCGTAATCTATTTTTTTTTTAATGTTGTGGTTTTCATAAAATGCTGAGGTGTGTATAAAGCCTGATTAGATAAATTTAAAGGCTTAAGCTCTTTAGTACGTGTTTTTATCATGCACTGTGTTCAATAATGTTTTTTTAATCTCACTCTTTAAATGCTTGCTACTGTGTTCATGATGTTGGATTTAAGAATACAGTGTTAGCTCTTCCTAAGGACAAAGGGCAAAGGATTAAGAAGTTAAACAATATTTGTCCTGCTTCAATGAATAATTATTTCTAAATAAGAATCGTCTTGATTCCTGCTTGCACTTGCTACTTCTGAATAGAATTCATTTGTGTCTTAAGTGAGCAATGCATAAGACTTCTTAATTCTTTTGTTTGACATGAAGAAAGGCAGAAGTAAAAGAGTTTTCTGAAATAAATTTACTAAGAACAGTGAAAGCTCAACTAAGTTTATTAATACACAGGTTAAGTGGATATCAGTTTGTAAAGCTCATGTGAAGACACTTGATAATTCTGGTAACCATTGTAGTTCTGGTTGTAGGTTACAGAAAACCCCATTCATCTTTTGATGGGAAAATTAGCAAATGCGTGGAGTGTTTTGCTAGATAGGAGTGCAATTAGGATGTGTAAGCCAAGTAACAATACTTGCAGCACGTAGAAAATTTCTTCACTTGCTGAATCCTCTTTGCTATTGTCTTAAAAATCCAATTCACTTAGTCACCTATCATAATATATAATTAATCTTAATTTATGTTGATTCGAGCTATCATTGCTACATAAAGTTTGGCAACTTCAGGGACTAGAAATGGGCTACTTCTTTGGCAGGAGCCCCCTGCTGAAGGAGAACAGAAGTATCTTATAACTAAATGAGGTCTCTGAGGGGCAATTTGGACTGTGCTGGTCCAGTGCACAGCTAAAACTGTTTCAAACCCCTGAGGAACTTTGAGGAAGTTTCAAGGAATATTTTCATTGCTAAGCTGGGGCAAGGTAATAGGTATGTGGTAATTGGCTGTAAAATGTGGTGCCATGGAAACTACTTCTGGTTTGAAGTTACTTCTGTTGATTTGGAGGGGTTGGGGTGGCTAAATCCAATAAAACTTTTTCCTTTTTTTTAGCAATGCAAACTTACTGGGATTTAATTAAGTCAAATATTTTTTGTACTAATTAACCTTCATAATCTACGTGCTTGTTTTTCAGTAAACCTGATATGTCTCGGTTGAGGCTGGCTGCAGGAAATGCTATTGTGAAGTTGGCACAAGAACCTTGTTACCATGAAATCATCACCTTAGAACAATACCAACTGTGTGCACTAGCCATAAATGTAAGGAAATTAGGTGGGATTTGTGGGTTATCAGCAAATGTATGTTGCTTGTTCTGGATGTTGTATCTTTTGCTAATCTGATTTTATGCAAAACATTCAGCCTTGGCATGAATTTATTTTTCCATTGCATAATCTTGAAGACGGATTTTTTTTTTTTGGAGGAGCATTAGATCTATAGTACTAGGCTGCCCAGTAGGGGAATGCTAACTTGAAGTAGTGAAATGTTAAAATATTGATAAATCAATACTGAATTCCTTAGTTTAGAGTAATACCTCAGCTGCATTACAGTGTTACTCAAAGTTGAAATGAGATGAAGTACATTGGACTGTGGTGACAACAATGACCATGAATTCTTGATACTTGGGTAGAATATCTTTGGAACAGAGAGGCCTAGGTTGGAAGGGACCTTTCAGATTATCTAGTCCAACCATCAACCTGACACTGACAAGAACCATCATTAAACCATATCTCTAAGCACTATGTCTACCCATTTTTTAAATATTGCTAGGGTTGGTGTCTCAACCACTTCCCTGGGCAGCCTGTGCTAATGCTTGTTAACCCTTTCAGTGAAGAATTTTTTCCTAATACCCAATCTATATCTTCCATGGCTCAGCTTGAGGCTGTTTCTTGTCCTATTCCTTGTTACTTGGGAAAAGAGACTGAAAGGAGGTTATAGAGAGTGATAAGGTCTTCCCTGAACCTCCTTTCTCAAAGCTATCAACCCCGTAGCCCTCCGTCACTCCTCCCAAGACTTATTCTCCTTCATTGCCCTTCTCTGGATCTGCTCCAGCATCTCAATGTCTTGCTTGTAGTGAGGGGCCCAAAACTGACACAGTATTTGAGGTGGGGCCTCAGTGGTGCCAAGTACAGAGGTACAATCACTTTCCCAGTCCTACTCACCACTATGCCTGATACAGGCAGGATGCTGTTGACCTTCTTGGCTACCTGGGCACACTGCCACCTTGTATTCAGACAGCCAGTGACCACCCACAGGTCCTTTTCTGCCAGGCAGCTCTCCAGCCACTCTTCACCAAGTCTGTAGCACTGCATGGGGTTGTTGCGAAGAAATAATAATAATTTGAATTTGTGCCACAGAACACCATCAGTAACAATGAAGTACACCTTCCTTTGTCTTCTGAGCCAAGGAGGACAGGCTTCCTTCTCAGTGTGCCAACTAGGCACAGGTCTCCTAAGCTTTCCAAAGGCTTTAGACTTAGGTGATGTTACTGAGCAGGAAAAGAGCCTTCTGCTAGGGGCTGGGTTTGCTATAAAGAGGCAATAGATTCTGAAGAGGTCTCAGTCTGGGTTTGTGAGCTTGGGTTTCTTCAACTCTGGCCAAAGCAGTTATTTCAGGGTTTCTGTTTTCTCTTCCATAGTTCATAGGTTTCCATGGTATAATGGGAATGCTTGGTACTCTCTTCAGTGTTTGACCTTATCTGGTAATGCTGTTGAATTTTATTCCATTCCTAATATTAATGGCTTATTGAAAACTTGTGAAATTACAGTAGTAAAATCAACACAGTAGTTACTGGAGGCTAAACTCTGGTTTGATGCACATCTTTGGCTTTGGCTCTGCAGAGCAAACAGTTCTATGGTGAACGAGTTCATTAACTCTGCCCCTCAATGCTATGGTAAATTAAACCTTGGGTCCTGAGTATGATATCTTCCTGTACAGTTTCTGAACTTTAACTCTCCTCCTGATCTTAAGGGAAGTTTCAGCTGATGAATTCAATTAAATTGGTCTGAATTGGCATTAAAAGCATTCTTACAATTTGGTTTTGACTTATCTAGTTAGGCTTCTGTGTTTTATTTGTCTGTATTCTTTTCAGAAAAGTTTACTGTTATGTTTTTTGGGTTTGCTTTTTTTCTTGTTTATTTTTTAATAGGATGAATGTTACCAAGTGAGACAAATATTTGCTCAGAAACTTCACAAAGGCCTTTCTAGACTACGGCTGCCACTAGAATATATGGCTATTTGTGCACTGTGTGCAAAAGATCCAGTGAAAGAGAGAAGAGCTCATGCTAGGCAGTGCCTTGTGAAGAACATAAACGTCAGAAGGGAATATCTGAAGCAACATGCAGCAGTCAGTGGTAAGAGAATGAAAGTTCCTTTTTGGTACAAGTGCTATAGTTAAAATGTAAATGTGAGTAGATTGTGAAAATATTGATGTTTTTCTGGTTTTATACATAGAATGGCTGTAAATTTAACATTAGGTATCTAATGAAAACTGAAAGTAAAGTTTAAAGTCTGTTAAAATCTAAAAGTTCAAACTTTTGAATTTTAACAGGCATTTCTGAGACCTTTCAATTATGTTAAAAGCTGTGGAAATGCTCATGCCTAAGTATATTGGAAGTGAAGTAGTTCTTCAAGGCAGCTACGTGTACTGTTTGAACTTAATGGTTAATTATGTTGTAAGTGAAGTAACAATGAATAACTTTACCTCAGTAATTAATAATATGCAACCTTAATGACATAAAGGCTGTACTAAATTGACTGGTTTTGCACTGCTATATTGAGTAGCTTCTTATCTTATGCTGTCAAAGGGCTCTATTTTTAGGCACTCCAGGATGATTTTATGTAATTCTTTCTTCCCAGTGCCAGCATTCTGATCATGGGAACGCTTTGTAAGTTGTTATGGACTGATGTTAGCTGGTTTTCTTCCATAAAGTCAGTCCTTTTCCCTCTTAACTTACTGAAAGGTACACACACACAATATGACAACACTGGTATATGTTCATAGAAAAAAGTAGACCATTATAAAGAGCTATGGGCATTTTGAGTAAGAGGTTTTGAGAGTTTTATTTCTTTGAAAGATTACTGATGGCTTGGCCTTTATGAAATGAAGGGGATTTTTTTCATCTTGTCTTAGGGTAGACGAGACCTGTTTTGTGAATCTGATCTCACAGACACTGTCAGATAACTGATTTCCTTCTGCATTTATGAGTCACAGACTTTATATTAGCCATGTCAGTCTGAATGTGCCTTAGTCCCCTTAGACTTTGATCAGACAATAAGTTTGCAGAGAAATCCCTTTGTGTGCTGTTAATTAGACTTTAAAAAAGGGAAAAAAGAGCAGTGCTGTTCTCCCTCCTCGATAACATGTGGAAAAGAAAAATCCATTGACCAAATACCTTTAACTTATCCTAAGCCTATTCCTCCTCAAAGGTGAAAACCTTTTAGTTATGTAGGAGGAAAATATGAGAATTCTCATATGATTAAAAGTAATCTCTGATTTCCTAACTCTATTAAGATAGATGATGCAAAGTTACTATCAAAAATCTATAGAAGAAATTATGAGCAGCACAGATGTGCGTGATTCTTTTTCTCCAGTAGGGCCTCAAACTGTGCCTGGCTTCTTTTTTTCTCTTCATGTAAAAAAAACGTACCTCCAGCGATGCCATTGATTTTATAGGTATGATAATCTGTGAGGATTCTGGATTAAATACAGGTTGCGGCAGTTTTTGGAGATTATAATACTAACTTTCTGGTACTTAGGTTTACCAGTCTGAACTTTTATTAAATAAAAAAACCAAAAACATTATTGCAGTTGTACAGCTGAAGCTCAGTTCTGGTACGATCATGCTATGTTCTTACCATATGTAAGAACATATGTCTGTGTGTGTATGTGTGTCTCTGTCATTCTGCCTGCTGGCCATGCAGTAACTCAGAGTAGCAATGACAATACTACTTCCTTTAAAAAGCTTCCACAAAAAACTAAAGCTGAAAATCTGCATCTTTAATGCAGCAATTTTTATCATAGAATTGTAGAATGGTTAGAGTTGGAAGGGACCTTAAAGATCATGGAGCTTCAACCCCCATGCCATGGGCAGGGATGTCTCTCACCAGAGCAGGTTGCCCAAAGCCCCATCCAGCCTGGCTTTGAACACTTCCAGGGATGGAACATCCACAGCTTCTACAGGCAACCTGTTCAGTGTCTCACCACTCTCACAGGAAAGAATTTCTTCCTCAGATCTAATCTAAATCTCCCCTCTTCTAATGTAAAACCATTACCCCTCATCCTATTGCTACATTTCCTGACCGAGTCCCTGTCCAGCTCTCCCGTAGGTCCCCTTTAGGTGCTGCAAGGCTGCTATGAGGTCTGCCCAAAGCCTTCTCTTCTCTAGGCTGAACAGCCCCAGCTCTCTCAGCCTCTCTTCACAGCAGAGGTGCTCCATCCCTCTGATTATCTTTGTGGATAATCCGCTGGACCTGTTCCAACAGCTCCCTGTCATTCCTCTGTTGAGGACTCCAGAGTTGGACACATTACTCCAGGTGGGGTCTCAGGAGCACAGAGTAGAGGGTTAGAATTGGCTCCTGCGACCTGTTGGAATCTGCATACGAATCTGTAAACCTGATTTTGTAATATGTTTTTTTCTTGAAAACTTGGTACAGGTGAGGAGAATATCTTTCAGGTATTTTTGGGCGTTTGTTGAAAAGATGGTAAACTTCTGTATACTTTGCTTAAAGAAAACTTCCTTACCCCTGGTACCAGACAGTAAAATGCCTTTGGCCTCCACACTGCCCTTTTACAGGCTGGCAGGAATTACTCTCAGGCCTCTTAGATTCTCTAACCCCTATTCAGCATGGATGCCACTCAAGAGAAGACTTACTTTGATTGTGTATCTATTACTAGCTTCATCTGGGTAAGACTTGTGTCTTTTGTAGGAATTTTGTATTTCTAAGGCTGGGCTTTTACTTGCAAATCGGTCAGCAGGAAAAAGACAAAAGTAAGGATTAGGAAAGAAACATGGTAGAAAAATATAATTCTCATGATGGCCTGTCATGAGGGGTTTGGCACATTCTGGTTTCAGGTGCGTGCGGTTCATGTCTGTGAAGCCATCCCACCTTTTGGGTTCTGTCTGTCTTCATTAGAGGGGAGGAAAGAAAGTGTAAACACTGCTTCTCCCCCCTCCCTCCTCACCCCCCCACCCGCCTTCTTTTTTGTCGTGATAGGGGTTAAATATAATGTGTGTCAGTATTTGTCCTTTTCCTGTTTTGTCTGGATCTGGTTCACTGTTTTCCAGACCCAGTTGGAATTACCACTATAGGTATATGAGAAATTGTACAAGGCAGGAAGTTAATGCAATGCTGAGTTCACGAGCTCTTGATGAGCATTCTATTGAAGTCGCTAATTAATTCAAATAACAGCGTGTTGGTTTGCCTGGGACATGCCTAAGACAAGCTAATTTTGCTAGTATTCTGAAAGCATAATTATGTTCTTCCCTGCCACGTCTTTTTTTTGCTTGAGTTGCGCAAACAGCTGCTGGCTAAAATGCAGGACGGTGCTTGAAGTGAAGGATGCTTTTAAAGTTCGTAGTGGAATGTCAGTTGAAACTCAGACTGCTTTGCTAAGTACACTGGATTTCAATTGCATGCATACAGTGTGAAATAGAAAGAAATGGGGTGTTTTTCTTTCTTTCAAACCATATGATGGCTACAGTCTGTGCAGTGTAGTTATTACTCTTGATAATGAACAGCATCAACAGCAGTGGCTTTCTTAAAATGTATCCTTGGAACTTGACAGCACTATCTTCTGTGAGCCTTTATTAATTTTGAATACTCTCCTTGCTGCTATGAATGAAACCAAGTATTTTATGTAGGCTATGCATTATACCTATTTATGCAGAGCCTTAAGAATGGAATAGATTGAGACTTGACTTTTGCATGACAATTTAGTTTGTCTTATGAAATCTGGAGTAATGGTTTATTTTATTTGATGTATGTGTTATTTGTCAAGCACATCTCACATAGAATCATAGAATCATTTAGGTTGGAAGAGACCCTTTGGATCCTTGAGTCCAACCATCAGCCCTACTCTACAAGTTCTTCCCTACACCATATCCCTCAACACCACAGCTAATCTGCTCTTAAACACAGTCAGGGATGGTGACTCCACCATTTCCCTGGGCAGCTGATTCCACTGACTGATCACTATATTGGAGATATAAATATATCAGTGTTCTAATGTATTTTAAAATAGTGTTATAATATTATTATATATAATGATTTATAGATGTTTGGACTTCTTGTTCATAACCTAACATAACCTAATATGGGATAGTTAAAAGCTTACCAAAAGACAACCATTGACTATCTCAAAAATGTGTTTTTTTGAAAAGCAGAGCCAGGAATTTCCCTCCTTCCTTGGTGTGTACATTCAAGTGTTTATCCTTAGGCATATTAATACTTTGATTTTGCATTTGCCACAAGCACTCAAGATCAGATCATAGAAATATAGAATGGTTAGAGTTGGAAGGGACCTTTTTAAAGATCATCGAGTTCCAACCCCCCTGCCATGGGCAGGTACACCTCCCACTAGAGCAGGCTGCTCAAAGCCCCATCCAGCCTGGCCTTGAACACTTCCAGGGATGGAACATCCACAGCTTCTCCAGGCAACCTGATGCTTGTACCATAATATTACATTGTACAATAATATATTACAATATATTATATATACCATACTATACAATAAATATATAATATTATTATAATATATATATAATTATATATAGAGTATATCTCTATTATATTACAATATATTATTGTACCAACTTCCAGGGATGGAACGTGTGCCTCCCTTCATCATCGTGCCTGTTGCACAGTGTTAAATAACTGAGTTGAGCAGCCTCCCTTCTTTTCTGCCATTAGGCTGAAGGAAGTAGTGTGGACGTTTTCTGCAAAATGGTTTTTGACTTTTGGTGTTCAACTTGTCTTTTTATTATCCTTGCCCTCTGGGTTATGACTGCTTTTGGGGTTTGTTTTTTTGTTCTGAATCTTGTCATCGGATTATGAGGTGCTGAAGTTCACTCCGTGTAGTGTTTGTTACCTCAGGAATTTGTTACTTATGGACTGTGTATTTTGTGATCATAAACTCTTGAGAGGGATTTTGGCAACAATCCTTGCTTCTGAATCCCTGAGGAAAGCAGGCTATATCTAACCTTTCTTTCTCCTGCAGTCCTTGCTTAGGACTGCTTACAAGTCTCTGAGGAGGCTAGACAAAGTACTGCATGCTCTGAATGTTCAGTTGTGCTACTCTGTTCAAGTGGAACTACACCTTCCAAGCTCAGACCACTACTACTTTGTTCCAGCTTTTGTGTTACCTCCTGTTTCTTCTTTAAACAGCTAAGAGGTTGTGGCCATTTGAATGCCCAGGGTGTTTATTTCCATTCTGTTGACAGCAAGGCTGTACATGTGGTGCCCAAAGGGGAAGGATAGCTTATCCCGCAATTGTGTTGGTCTCACATCTTGCAGTTAACATGGGGTTTGTGGTCTATCCTCACTCCTGTTTTTCAAAGCCTTTATGAGTACAGTCTTTGAACTTGAGGAAATGATGAGGTGACTGTGGCTGTATTCTCAAGGTAGCTTGAAAATATGCAGTCCTAGTGAGAGATAATAAAAATCCCAATTTTCGCATGTGTGAAATATCTGCATATCTACCATGAGAGACATCATCATAAAGAAATGACAGACCTGTTTGTGCCTGTATTTTATCTTAATGTATGCTGACCTTAAATTTTGCTTTCATTTGTAGTAGAAAAGGATGTTTCTTGGTCTTTAAATGCATCTTTCTTCTCCTTTACAGAGAAACTGTTGTCACTTCTACCAGAGTATGTTGTTCCTTATACTATCCATCTTCTAGCCCATGACCCAGATTATGTCAAAGTCCAGGACATTGAACAACTCAAGGACATTAAAGAGTAAGTCCACTTTTAATAGTGTTATTTCTAGGGTTAAAACAATCTTACTTTATTGTAAGTGAAATTTTAATTCATTGTGGTACCCTGATAGACTGTCCAGGGCACATAAAAATGCCAGTTATTTCTGTAAAATATTATGGGAAATGGTGTATGTGCTTTTTGTAGCACTCTGTGAATCTTACTTTCATCTTCTGCTACTCCTACCTTAATTTCATTTTTTGTAAAGAATGTTTTTCCCAGAGTTAGGCTGATTCAAATTTGTAGCACTAGTGAAACCCAGAGTAAACTGCTTTCTCAAATAGTTTAAAAAATCATTTAAAAATAATTTCTTCTGCGTTCTTATTCACGAGGAGTACTGCGTTTCTCCTTTAGGTGCCTGTGGTTCATACTGGAAATACTCATGGCTAAAAATGAAAACAACAGTCACGCATTTATCAGGAAAATGGTAGAAAATATCAAACAGACTAAGGATGCTCAAGGACCAGAGGATCCAAAAATGAATGAAGTAGGTGATACATTTTGACTGGAAATTGGTTATAATTCTGACCTGCTCCTGGAAATGAGGTGCTTTTCTTTACACACCGATTTAAAAATGTCACTCAATAGAATGACTTTAGAATTAGATTAGAATTTATAATAGAATGCAACTTACAATATATATTAACTATAATTTTTACTGTTTTAATCGTCCACTAAAGGGCTTTGTAATATTTCATTTTAAAAGTGCAAAAGCTTAGTGTATGAAGGAAAGCACATGTGGTTGAGGTCTCCAGTGCAGATTGTGCAGTGAATGTATCAAACCTTGATCTTGTGTTTGAGTTGTTTTGTGTCACATAATGTACAGTTTTGTCACTGTTCTGTTTTCACCACAGAGATGAGATGTATCTTTTTTTAATCTTTCTCTTTGAAACCATGGCATACACTACTCCTAAGTGTAGAAAGATCATGAAAGCTAGCTCTTCTCAGCTGCTGAGCCTAAAGCACTTCTGTCTTTTGCTACTATCTTTTAGTACCCTGTGATGTACACCGTTTGAGATGCAGGCTGATGTGCAAGATAATTGCTTTTAAACTGAGTTCTTGTACTTGTGTGTTCAAAAGACACTGTCTTTTCTGAAGATTTGTGATGAACTTCTAAAGTGGTGATTGCTTTTTTTTAATGTTATTACTTACAGAAACTATACACAGTCTGTGATGTAGCAATGAATATCATTATGTCAAAGAGTACAACGTACAGTTTGGAATCCCCTAAAGACCCCGTACTTCCAGCCAGATATTTTACTCAACCTGACAAGGTATGTCATGGCGCTTAATTTTTCTTGAGTTAAGTCTGTTTGAATCTTTATGGCTGTAGCTCAGGGGGGGTTTAATTGAAAATGTATGTACGTTTGTATATGTTTTCATAAACATTTATGTAAGTGTACATGTGCTGATTTCCTCTTCCCCCTTCCCCAAGATACTGTTCTTCAAGATTAAAATGTCAAAAGCATAAATGACAAATTCTTTCGGTACTTCCTCAAAAATGTTTGTGTTATTCCTTGACTGTTGCTGTGATTTTTACTTTCCACACTTCTTTACAGAATTTCAGCAACACCAAAAATTATCTTCCTCCGGAAATGAAGTCTTTTTTCACTCCTGGAAAGGTATGTATGGTAGGGGGTGGGTTTGGGGTTTTTTTGATGCTATTATTTGCAGTTTTGGTTTGGGTGGGTTTTTTGTGGGTCTGTGTGGTGGGTTGGTTTTTTTTTTTGTTTGGTGGTTCTTTTATTTTTTAAACAAAACTAACATGTAGTTAATGAATCACTTCAAGTTTAAAGAAATTTGCGATTTTTTGGCCGAAGGCAGAAGCAATCTATATACTGAAAATTAGTAAACAGGTAGTGAGAGAGAGATAGGCAGAAGGAAAACTACTACAGTCCATGCTGGGTTTGTGCTAATAGTAGGCAAGGCCTGTTGCCTTTAAAAAGAGAGCCCAAAACCACCCACCCCATAATATTTGACAGCTTTGTAAAATGGTTTGCCTTTTTTTTTTTCCTTCAGAAGATTACAGTATTGCATATGAAGTGGCAGCTATGAAAAACTCAAATATAAATTAACTTTTGGCAAAGCTGAGTACCCTTTTACAGTATCTTACAAGATAACTGTCTGATCTATGGTTATATTAACTTATTTTTCTGACTACGCATTGCATCAAATGGCAATGTTCTTTCTTCACTAAAACTAAACCCAGGTACTCTTTAGAATAACATTGAAATCTTGTGAAGGAAAAGACAAATTGTGGTTTTCATCTGGACTGATGTGTCCTGTTCTAGGTCACAGGAGAACTTTGCAAAAAGTGCAGCATCTTCATTAACGTTAACAACTTTGCTAATGAAGCATTAGCTGCGAGCTAGGAACTTACTAATAGAGAAGGAGAGCAGTTTAGAAAAAAAATGCATGTTTACAATAGCATCTTCTTGATTAGAAATTGAAAGTCAACACTTACCGACTTGAATAGATCATCACTGTATTGTGCATTTGAGTATTTGAACTCCACAGATTAGAGATTCGCTTCTTACTGAAGATGCAACAGTTTTTAAAGGAGATAGCATGTCTTCCAATTTCTGATCTGTGCTCAATATTAAATTCTCTCATCCAGTTTTTGACATAAAACATTCCTGCTTCACCATTGTGAGAGCAACAGGAAATGGGAGTTGGTCTAGGGAGTCTTATTTTTGGGAATGGAAGACTAGCTGGAGTGGGGTGATGGCAGGGTGGATATAAGCAGAGAACAGTGTCTGGGGGCAGTGAAGCTTTGAATCCTGTGATAAGGGAGGAGCTGTTAGTGCAGGCCCTGTTAGCATCGGTGCCTCCTTACTAGGAAGCCCAGTCCAGTATGAGTTTGAACATGTCCCTGCTTTTGAGCTCTTCTGTATTCACTTATTGATTAACAAAGTTCTAAACTTGTAGATGTAAATTCTTAAACTGGATTTTGTTCTCCAAGGTTTATTTTAGAAAAGGATATGCTGGTTTTTTTTTGTACCCAGTGCAGAGGGAATCTTTGTAAGTGTAAAATTCCCTCTGGCTATAAAAGTATAACCAGCACAACCATGGTGCATATTTCTGAAAAAGGAACATTCAAAGCTGCTATGATGTGCATGTTGAGCTTTTTTTTTTTTTTTTTAGCTGTCACTAACTTCAGACATAGCTAGAATCTAATATTGAAATAGAAGATGGATCATCCTACGTAATGAGAAATATGGGGAATGGTCTTCAGTTCAATGTTTTTGTATGTGGGCGTTTGGCATAAAGGTCTGTTCTCGTTAAGAGTAACTGAACTCGTACAACTCTCAAAAGTTAGTATGAGCTGCAGGTATTTGGCATGTCTGAAGGATAATCCACTTAAATGAATAACCTGAAGCTCACCAGTGTCGGAAATTTTGGCATCTATCAAAAGCCTGACATTTTAAAGTCTGTGCATGGAGTATCAAAATCTTCTCCAGTATTTGATCTTTGAGATTCTTCTTCCCAGTTGAAACTAGTATGGTTTGCTGTTACAGCAAAGCCTGTTTAATGGCTTCTTTGCTGAAAGGGCTGTCCTACTGCTATTTCTGTTTTGCCAGTAGAGATGCTTATCTCATCCAAATGGTGAGTTGGTTCAGGCAGCCAGATCAGCAGAAAGCAAAGAGCACAAGAAGTGCCGAGGTGGCTTACAGTGAGGTCAGGTGAGTGCCCAGCACTACCAGTGAGAAGAGTACAGAATGGAAGGGTAGAGAGGAGAATACTGTTCTTGGTGGCACTGAATTGATTAAAGCTTTGTCAGCTCCCTTCTGGTGTCTGTAACTTTCATATGAAAATGTTTACTGCTTTACGTTAAAAGTAAGATGTTGATTGCAGAAAGTGAAATATGTGAATATTTTAAGCATATAGTACATGTTAACAATATCTAAGCTTGTAGCTTAAAATAAAGGAAATATATTTTTGGTTTCAGCCCAAAGCAGCCAATGTTCTTGGAGCAGTTAATAAGCCTCTTTCGTCAGCAGGCAAGCAGTCTCAATCCAAATCTTCACGAATGGAAACTGTAAGCAATGCCAGCAGCAGTTCAAATCCAAGCTCTCCAGGAAGGATCAAAGGGAGGTTGGTAGACAACAAAGGAGCTTTGATATTTCAAGTATTTGTAATGGAACCTTTGAATATTTCTATAATGCTTTCTAAGTGAGAAACAGAAACGTATTATCTTATTTTGAAGTAAAGTTATACTACCACATTGGTATAACTGAAACCATGGATTTGGCTCTCTAACCCCAGAAATAAGTTTTGTTTTAAAAAACCCACAGTGAAATCACACCCAGAGGTGTGTGTAAGAGGGAGGCAGAGTCTCATATGTTTGTTTATCTACATATGTGTGTGTGTGTGTAGGAAAATAAAATAAAATATGGAGAACCGCCCCCTTTCCCCCGCCACCATGTGCGTGTATATACACACATCTGCAGTTGCTAGGAACGCTGTGTCCAGCTCTAGCGTTAAAACACTTCACAGACAGTGAGGACTGGCAGGCCACTGTGGTGATCTCACATGACTTCCTCCTCCATAAATTTGTCTGGACTTTGCCTTTTGCTGGACTTTGCAGATAAACTTTTTTGATTTTAGATTCCTCCTGTAATGGAGAGGTGAATGTACTGTAATGCTTCATAAGTTGTCTTCTAGTTTGTCTTAAAAACCAATAGCTTATTTTGTGTCAGTTTTTCAGATTATTCATCTGTTGCTATATCTTTTTTTATTTTTTTAACTGAAGGTCACATTATTGTTAATTTTTTCCACAGACATTTAGAGATTGCATACCCCCTACTATTGGTATTTTCTCACGTTACTTCAAGTCTGTGAGGAAATGTTATGCTTGGAAATAAGACTTTTCATTTGGTACTTCTCTGACTATTTAGTATATAATAATAATTTTAAATGTAGTGCAGTGTTTTGTAAAAAATAAGCTGTTCTGTGGACTTTCCATGGAGCGAAGAAGTATTTCTTAAGAGTAATGCAGGTTCATGAGCTGAAATGCATTATTGGTTCAAGACAAGTTGGAATCCAGATTCTTCTCTGTATCCAGTGAAATGAATCTTGAGACCCATACTGTCCTATGTCCAGTTCATTTAAAATAATGCTGCATTCATGGCCTAACCTGTTCCATCATCTTCACCATCTCCTCAGTTCACGTACATTAAACTGATGAGTGTTCTGAGTGGAGATACCAAAGAAAAAAAAATAGTTGTTTCAAAGTGATGGTAATGATTCAGTACACATGGTGTTTCCTAGTCAGTCTGACTGAATATATACAGGCAAACTTGCATCTGTAAAATGATGTATAAAAACGGAGCTTCCAATAACATCACAGTTGTTACAGGTTTTATGCTTGTAGGAGTGAGAATGTCTTTCCCAGTCTATGCAATGCCCAGGCCAGGAGTTAAGGTTTTGTGTATTTGAATACTGCTTTTCATTTCAGCACGTAGCATTTAGCTTTTCATTAAAAAAACATCCACTGCTACTGAAAACTGTTGCTTCTACCTACCCCAGGGCAGATGAAATAAAGTGGCTTGTGTATTTGCTTTTGTGTAGTACTTTTACGCGTGAGTCTCAGTGTTTTACGTGTGCAGGAGGTATTTTTATCTGCTTTTACATGTAGAAACCGAAATAAAAGTGAAACTGCTGCCCTAAATCGCAACAGATAGCTGAGGATTGAACTGGTCTCAGAAATTTAAATCGGCTGTTTTATTGTCTGAGCCTCACCACAGGAAAGTGTTTGTGCTTTGGCTGGTCTGTCTGTGGGGATCTTTGATTGGTATATGAAAGTGTATGCAACTGTATACAAATGCACAGATCTCTTGAAACTGAGTCAACTTTTCTGTTTCAAAAAGCTGCTTATTTTTCCTGGTGAAAAAATGAAAATTTGTCATGGCTTATGATTGACACCTTTGTCCAGAGGCTTGGGTGTTCTGGCGTGATGCGTGGTAGCTTATAGAAGCCACAGGGAAAGGTTCTTTCTGCCAGACTGTTCTTGGTTTAGTAATAGATTTCTTGTGGAGATTATTTCTAATAGATAGATATAGATAATAGATATATATATTTTTAAGGATTGCCTGCTGTATTATAATAATGAGGAGAATAAATGTTTATTCATTCTAGGCTTGACAGTAGTGAAATGGATCACAGTGAAAATGAAGAATTCACGCTGTCCTCGCCCTTACCAGGGAAGAAAACTGACAAAAGGGACGACTCTGATCTTGTAAGGGTGAGCTGCTTGGTTGCACTGCAGATGTTTCGTTTTAAGTCACCAGGACTTTAAAATAAAAACTTACGTGGTGACACTTGATACCATTCAAGAAAATATGCTGAAACGTGAAAGCGAGTTGATGTTGTAAACTACTGGCAAACGTGTTTAGAGCTGGGTATGAAAATACAATGAAGGGAAGGTTCAGTTAGTCTGGTTTTCATGTGTACATCACATTCCTTTTGCATCATATTGACAACTCCTGTAAGTTTTCAAGGGCTGTGATTTGCAGGATATTGGTAATACTGAGGGGTAGATTCTAGACAGCTACAACTATGTTGGTGATAATTAGGCCATGATTTGTATTATTTTCAGGTTTTCTTGACAAAATGTTTGGGACATTGTTCAAGTTGATAGGTTCCTTGGATTTCTGTTCCCTAATACACAGTTGAGAGATTTTTTTATATATGTCCTTGATATATGTGAATATATTCCTATATGTGTACTCGAAATATAGCTATGGAAGAATAAATTGGATTAATTTGAGAATTATTACCTTAACTGGAGTTTTAGGGGAGCAGGCAAACCTGTCTGAAATTTCAGATTGCCTTCTGAGATTGTAAAAGTATGGTTTCTTGCTTATAGCTAGAAAAGTTATACCTCATTATAGCACTGATGTATTATAATTCTCGCCTTTTTTTACACTCTCCCATCGCTGTCTAAGGCATGTTCTCCTTTTCCAGCCAGATGAGTTTTCCTTTCAACAGCTGTAAGGAATAGCAACTGTTTGTTCTCTGGCTATCTAGAATACCAAAAAGGGCATTGTGATTTGACATTGGATTTAGAATCATAGAATGCTTGGAGCTGGAAAAGACCTTAAAGATTGAGTTCCAAACCCCACTGCCCTGGGCAGGGACACATCCCGCTAGACCAGATTGCTCGCAGTCCCATCCAGCCTGGCCTAAAAGTCCAGAGTCACCTGAATACCCATATGGATTCTGTGTACTGGTATACAGTTTGCACTGCTACAAAGGCAGGGAAATGCTTGGCTCTGAATGCCAGGTGTCACAAGTAGAAGTTGAAACGTGATTTTAAAGCTTGTCTGACTGAGAGCAATGCAGTTGTCAATAGGCTTTTAGGACAGAGTGAGCTGACTGATTCTTATAGGCAAACACAATGCAATGTGATGTGAAATAGTCTTAATGACTAACAAGCACATTGTTAGATGCTGTTAGATAAACTCTTCCATGAGAACAGTGAACCCCAAGGGGTAGCAGAACGGTGTCACTGCCATGCTCTTGTACAGAGTTAGGATCGTTCTGTAGAAATGACATGTGTCTGTCTCTGACTGCCAGCCAAGGCCTTTGGGGCTGATAGCCTTGTCATTACTAATTCTTAGTGATGGATTTATCTATTCCTGTAGATCAGTAATTCTAAAGGCTCCTAATGAGGGTATTAAAAAAAATAAAATGGTTTTGACTTCAATATGTTAAGGAAGTTATAAACAGGCTAAATGTAGTCTGAAGCAGTACTTACCCCTGTATCAGAATACAGAAAAATAAACGGTCAGAGAAAATTTTAATCATATTGTAATTCTAAAGAGCAGTTCAAATAATAAGAATTTCACATACTACTAGAAAAATTCAGTTCTTTGTGCTGGCATAACAGTTGTCAGTCTTTTAAATGTTGTAGTATTTGGGATATGCATGAAAAAATACCCCAAACAAGATCAGCCATGTTATAATTGGATTTTCTAGAATGCTTTAAGGGTGTCCTATATATGACATCACTGCTGCTTTAGTTTTTGACTCTGACATTTCTCCATTCTCCCATTACGTGAGTCTGTTGCATTTTTCTGGGTTGTTTGGGACAAGCTACTGACTAGTAAAAATGTCCTGAGTTTTTGCTTGTCTTGAAGTGTAAATAAGCATCTTACACTGTGATATCTTGAGGGAAAAGCAAACTGTCTTATAACAAAACCAGAAAAATCAGGAATCTCGTGTCGAAGAAAAAACCAAACAACCCCAGTTCTGATGCTTCCTCCATTGATATGTCACTTCAGCTTAAGCCTTGAAAAGTCTGAGAGTACCAACAGCTGCTGGCACACAATTCATGTTTAGAAGCATTAGATTGAATTGGCACCCAACAAAGCTAAGTTGATACAGCAAATGCAGGTCAGTGTTTTGAGAACTTTTGAGGGCAGCTGTAATTCAGTTTGACTGTTTAAGCAAACTGCCTCCGTTTGGGGGGTTTTTGGAGCTGCGGAGCAGATTATAGCAAGCATTAACTGAGAAGCAGAATAGTATTTGGGCAGCAAAAAGTCCATGTTTTAAAGATATCACTACTGAGGATATTTGTCCAGATTACATCGTAGAGCAACACATTAGTTGTAAGGTTGTGGGGACGCTGTTTAACCTGAGGGAGAAGCTCTACTTTGAACTTGGTTATAACACTGACTTGGTAAAAGCAGCTGTGATGACAGGTGTGAGGTGTGCACAGTCACTGCACAAGCAAGTGGAACAGGGAATAATGTGTGTCCAGTTCTGGGCCTCTCAGTTCAAGAAGGACAGGGAACTGCTTGAGAGAGTCCAGGGCAGGGCTACGAAGATGATGGAGGGAGTGGAGCAATTCCCATATGAGGGAAGACTGAGGGAGCTGGGTCTCTTGAGCTTGGAGGAGACTGAGGGGTGACCTCATTAATGTTAATGAATATGTACAGAGTGAGTGTCAGGAGGATGGAACCAGGCTCTTCTCAGTAACATCCAATGATAAGACAAGGAGCAATGGGTGCAAGCTGGAACATAGGAGGTTCCACTTGAATATCAGGAAAAACTTCTTCATGGTGAGGGTAACAGACCACTAGAACAGGCTGCCTGTTCTAGTGGAGGTTGTGGAGTCTCCTTCTCTGGAGACATTCAAAACCCACCTGGACGTGCTCCTGTGTGACCTGTTCTAGGTGTTCCTCCTCCAGCAGGGGGATTGGACTAGATGATCTTTCAAGGTCCCTTCCAGTCCCTGATTTTCCGTGATAATGAGGATGTCACTGAAGTCATGACCTTGCAGGAGATGTCAATGTTGTTCAAATATTTGTCTTATTTTCTTCTAGTCTAGTTCTTTGTATTTTGATTTCTTTTACTTGTTTTTCTTAATATCCTTTCTAGCTTTTCTTTATACTTTTCTTGACCAGGGTTTATGGATAAAGTGGAGACATATATTTGTAAGCCACCTTCTATCTTAGGTCACAATGGAGATGTGAAGGAAAAAAAAATTAATCTAGTTTTAAGTGATATAAGTATTGTTATGTAGGTTAAATTGCAATGGTGCAAATGTTACATGAGTCTGTATGTGCTGAAATAAAGTAGTGTTAGTATGACATAGATATTGCTAAGAAACTGTTGCAATACTGTAAATATTTGGACTTTGGGACCATGAAATGGTCTAAAATGAAACAGTTTTGGTCCCCATGAAGTGGTATGTGGGTAATTTTTTTTAATACATTTTTTTTTCTGGGGTAGGGGTTTGTTGGAGCAAACCTTCTGGCACTAACAACTGCTTGTTTAAATCTTTGCACTGGTTATAGCTCTTTATGGTGCACTTTAGAAAACTTGAACACGGAGAAGTGAAGGAATAATTTCCATTCTGAAAGCTTATGATTCAGAAAGGGTCATACCTTTTTTGATATGCTAGAGGGAAGATAAGCCATCCCGAGGGATCTTGACAGGCTTGAGGAATGGGGTCATGTGCTCCTTATGAGGTTCAACAAGGCAAAGTGCAAGGACCTGAATGTGGCTCAGGGCAGCCCTCAGTATCAGTACAGGCTGGGGGATGAAGGGATTGAGAGCAGCCCTGCTGAGAAGGACCTGGGGCCGCTGGTGGATGAAAGTGACCTGGTGGTTTCTTTCCCAGCCCAGAAAGCCAGCGGTATCCTGGGCAGCATCAAAAGAAGCGTGGCCACAGATTGAGGGAGGTGATTCTGCCCTCCTGCTCCCCTCTGAGACCCCACCTGGAGCACTGCATCCAGCTCTGGGGCCTCCTGTATGAGAAGGTCACAGACCTGTTGGAGCAGGTCCAGAGGAGGGTCACAAAGGGGTCAGCGGGTGGGAGCACCTCACCGTTTTAACTGCTCGCCTTTGAAATAATCTTTCTCTTTTGTCCGGCATTTTATACGTATGTGTTTATACCATTGCAAAGGTTTTTGAAAAGCATATAGTAGATGGTCTTGGCAGGTGACTTGTATAACATGAAGATTGTCTTGTATGGGGATGCTTTTGTAGCTTTTGCTTCCATGAAGGTTTTATACAGCAGCTTAATTTTTTTTTTTAATGTAAAGATGTTATCTTTCCTTTTCAGTCAGAGATGGAGAAGCCGCGAGGAAGGAAGAAGGCAGCTATCACAGATTCAGAAGAGAAACTAAGCATAGATGACCTGAATAAACTGGGTCAAGAGCAGAAACTTAGAGGTAGTCAACGGGGAAGGAAGAGACCTGCAGTTGTTTCAGAATCTGATGAAACACAATGGCAAGAGGAAAAAAGGCTAAAGGAAGATGTAATAGAAAGTGAGGATGAACAGAACAGTCCACCAAAGAAAGGGAGAAGAGGACGCCCTCCCAAAGCAAATAATGGGGGAACACCGAAGGAAGAACCAGTTGCAAAGTCATCAAAAAGAAACAAAAAAAAACAACCGCCAGCAGCTGCAGCAGAAGAGGAGGAGGAGGAGGAAGAAAGGCAAACTGAAAACATTGAACAAAAACCAAAAGGCAGGCAAAACAGGACACAGAAAAGAACACAGCAGAGGTAAGTCTGTATTCTTGTAAGCTGCATATGTTTTATCCTTGGACATTAGTTATAATTTGATACTTTGCAATTTGGGTCTTCCTCAAAACAGAGCAGAACCATCTGAAACTAGTACAGTTGAATCAGCACAGTCCACGCCACAGAAAAGACGAGGAAGGTCATCAAACACACCACCATCACAGCAAAAAAAAGTGTAAGTGGTGAATATTTTCTAAATTTGTGTTAAGTGAGAATTTAAAATATGCCTCTGTGCCCCCAAACAATGATTTACTCAAAATATTTCAGAATACTTTAATAGATGGTTAAAAACATATTTTAGAAATAACAATGGCAGTTTATTTTCCCTAGCTGCTGCTCCTAGAGCATCTCAAACCCAGAGCAAGAGGCCAGGAGTAAGTTTGATGTGCTTGGGTAGCATATACGTAGCTCTGCTCTCATAGGAGAAATGTCAATAAAGCACGTGAGGGTCTTTTAAGATAGGGCTCTATTAGGACTTCAAAGAGTGAAAAGCACTCCCATTTGTTTTGGATAGGGAGGAAGAATCAAATTGTTACTGTAGTGAAACAGTATTGTGGAGAACTAAGCTTATTTTGATTCTCATTACATTCATGTTCCCTTACTTTCTAATTTGTGGCCTTATTATTATCCACTTAAGTAATTTCAAAACAACCCCAAACTGCTACAATCTATGAAGGATAGAAGCTCTTGCAAATGCTGAGGCGTATAAAGCTCAGAAATGTAGGTGAATTACCACTGTGCTTAGCTTAGGTTTCTGTAGGGAGACTAGAGGTATCTCTACCTTTTCTGTACATGTCTATGCTGTGTATGTAAAGCGGAGGCACACATGGGGACAGAACTTATTTGCTCACTGGTATCAAGCTGCAGCTCAAGGAACAGATCTGCAAGATACTTTTCCAGACCCTGATGATAAATTCCTTAGGGCGATACCAACGCAGATCTTCAGTCTGCCACTTTGTGTTACTCTGTTGGTTTCTAACTTCTGGACTCAGCATCATGTTGGTCATCTTCTGGCAGCTTAATGTACTGATTTGCCTGTCCTTGGAGATCTTCCATACTGCAGATCTTTGCCCAAAAAGGCTTTATACCCTCAGTTCAGATTCCAGTTTCACACTGGATGGTGTGTTCTAGCACTTTGCACACACACAATATCCTGACCTGTCCAGTGTTGTGTCTTCCTGCCTCAGGTCAGACCCCTCTCTCCTGCTTCTTTCTTCTGTAACCAGAAACACAGGTCCCAACACTGTCTTGGTTCCTACAGAAGTCACTGCCAAATGTGCAGTGGAACAAGAGTTGGAAACTGCTACTGCCACACAGAGGAGATATGGCAACAAGTTATTGTTGGGTGATGTGTTGTGTGGTGTTCTTCAAAGGTGCCCTTTAGAAAATACATCAGTAGCTTCTGATTCACTTCTCGGTGAAATCGGTGACCTCAGTGTGTTTCTTTACCCCATTTTACCCAGCAAATAAGCAGTAACAGGTATAACTCTCAGTTGTATCTACACTGTTCCTGACATGAGGTGCCCAAGTAAGTTGTTTCAGGGTTCAGAGTTGTTTGGTCTGTTCTTATCCAAAAAAAGCTTTGTGTGTATTTTTTGTGATCAGACCAGCTGAATTGTGACTGTCCTTTTTCTAAGTCTGCAAAAAAAAGGTGAGACTGGAGTAGTTCCTCGGTATTCAAAGTAGTTGGAACATTCTCCCTTTTCTACATATATATCTACAGCAGTTGTAACTGAAGGGAGCCGATAGGCTGAGCAGTGCTGTGTACCACAAGGTAGAATGGATTTAATCCAAATCCTAAAGCTTTCTGGGCTCCTTGGGGATGGTTTTAGCCTAAGAATTCGGCTTCCTGTTACCTATGAGGTGATAGTGTATAACCTATTTTCGATAGCTAACTGGGTTACCAATTGGCACACATACACTGGCTTATTTTTGTATTATGTGTAAAGATGAACCTAGCTTGAGAATAATTCTTCTATTTCCTTTTCAACTCTGTTGCTTCTATCTGTCTTGGAAGGCTGGAGTTGGGCTAATTTGCATTGTTTCTCAAAGGATGTCATATTTGTTTGTCGCTGCTGAAACCCCCGCTCTCCTGTAGCTGCGGTGTGCATAACCGGTGGTTCTCAAGACTGAGATTGCCCACGTGTGCTTTGGTGCTGTCAGCGGGCAGCTGGTTTGCATCTGTGTGCCCCCACTGGAGACCGATCTGTGCGTGTTGTCTGCCCAGTACAGAGTTTCTGGTTTCGTTTAATCCAAAACCTGACCTTGTTTGGATACACCAAGACTGCATCCGCAGCCAGGGGGATCATTCAGGGATTTTTTGATTGTGAACCGTGCCATTGACCCAAACCAAAAGGGTAGTGTGGGTGCAGCTCTCTAGTTTTGGATACAGACATAGCTGGGGTTTTTTTTGGTGTTTTGTTGTTGTTGGTTGGTTTTTTAAGGCATGGCAGGGGCTAGTTCTTATTTTAAGCAAGTGGATGTTTTTTGCTTGTGGTTCAGCTCCTCTAACACAGACAATTTAAGGTATTGTTGACTGATTATTCTTGACTATCCCGATTAGGCTATTGTTATCCCGGTTATCCCTAGCTCTTAGCATAAGCTACCATGGAAGATTTGCATTTAGGGTCGTTCTAGTGTTAAGCTCATAAATAGCAACGTGGGTTGGTCTAGGTCTGTAATAACATAGAGGCAGTTACTCATATTTTGTTGTGTGTAAACTCCTATAGAAGTAAATTAATGGAAAAACCCCAAGCATTCAGTTTCTGGCAGTTTGGCTTTTCCCCATTCACTGGTTACTGCTGGGTCAGCCTCCTTTGCCCTGTCTTCTGGGGTGGAAGAGAAAAATCCGTCTTGTCTGTGGAGATGACAGTTGTTCAACTTTGTACTGGTCTTCTCTTCTGGGAGAATTTGGTTTTCAAATGCTGTTCTCCAGCCTCTAGTTCTGCTTTCTTTCTATTCCATATATGGGTGAACTAGATATGTAGTACTTCTGTCTTAGATAACTTGTAATTTTAAGGCTGCTGCTTCCGTAGAGGAGAGGGCTTGCTCCCATATGGTTTATGCTCGTGCAGACCCACAGACTGGGGAACTGATCTTTATTTTTCTTCTGATTGTAGCCGTGCGGGACGTTCCAAACAAGCAGCCAGTAAAGAGAATGAATCTAGTGAAGAGATGGACGTATTTCAGAGTAATTCTCCTGTCAGTGATGACATTCCCCAGGAAGAAGTAACAGAAGAAGAGGAGGTTTCCACAATCAATGTAAGAGAAACGCCTGAGATTTTCTTTGTGAGTCTTTGGTGTCCTCTGTGTATTGATGATGAGAGAATGCCTTCTGTTCTTAGAACTTAACTTTCCTCCTTTAAAATGGGTGAGGTGGCTGTCAACTGCTGCTGTTTCATAGTGGTGCTGCACTGTGGTTTCCCAGAGAAGGTACATTTCTTAGAAAATGTTGGGTTTTTTGTCAGGCATCTTAATTTTTCTGTTCTGTACAGCTTTGTTACCTCTCTGCCTGAGTTGTGTAGTAAGTCATGGGAATGATTTTCCAGTTAACTCGTTCTTCTCAGCTGGATAGTAATTGTGAAAAACATGTCTTTATACAAAACAGGAACACAAGATGATCAGTTCTGGAAAATAAATATGGAATCTTGGAGCAGAATCCTAAACCATTTTCTTCCTTTTACCACCATATGCAAATATGTTAAAAGAAGTTTATTTTTTGTTCCATACAAATACATTAGTAATACTTAAAATGTAACTGTGAAACTGGGAATGCCTTCACGCTTAACTTCATCTGGTGATTGGAACAGCCGAGTGTATGAAAACTCTGAAGAAGGAAAGTAGGTTATTTTTGAATATTTGAAGGGCGTGGGCTTAGTAACATCCAAGTTGTGTCCTCGGCACTGACTGACACTGGGATAAAAATGAGCATTGAATGACACACTATGCAATTACTCAAACATTACTGGGAAACTAAGCAATTCTTCATTTATAAAATGTGTTTGTTGTTAAATCTTTCAAAATTTTTCTGTAAAAGCATTTAAAATACCTTTTCTCCAAACAGGTCCGTCGCAGAACTTCCAAAAGGGAAAGGCGATGAGTGAGCCTGTATTATCGGCCTTCCAGGTGAAAGCTTTGAAGAATGCTTTTAAAATAAAGCTTGAGACTGAATGAAGCTGTTAGTGCACAAACGGGGTTGCTGAAAAAAAGACAAAAGCTATTTTACTTTTACTGCCCCTGCATTTGCAGTCCCTAGGTCACAAGCTTTAGCCACACACGTTGATATCATTAACTGTGGATTTTTGTGAAGTGTAATGTGCGCTGGCTTTGTAGACATATGAACTAAAGAAGAAAACTGTAAATAGTTCTTTTTTTAATGTTTCTGACTTCTAAAGTGCTTGTATAGCTTTTATCTGCGGCTTTAAACTGACAGTACCCCACTGTTTATTGGATCTGTTGATTTAAAAAAGAACAGTTTGTTGACAATTGATCTCAAGCAATATCTGTCAGTGTTTGTATTTGTACTCTTGTTGACATTTAACTGAAAAAAAAAAAATCAGTTGGACAAATAGTGCCACTTTCTTTTGCCACTATTTGTTGAGGAGAAGAAGAAGAAGAAAAAAGTCTTTGTTTCTTCATTAATCTAACCTAGTGTTTACCTTCAGGCACCCACCTATCATCAGAGGTGCTAAACTACTTTCTTTTACAGTTGAACAATGTTGGATAGAATAATCCAAGAGATGCAAATTGTGAAAGAAGTTGTTTGACTTGTTTTACGCCTCAGTATTGATGCCAGACTTTTCTGGACTCCTAGTGGCATTGAAAATTCAAAAAGGATTTAAAATATTTTAATTTTAAAAGTGTGTTATTAAATAATGTACTGAATACCCTACCCATTTTATCTTCCCCTATCAGTTTTTATTAATCTACTGTATCAATAAAATTCTGTAACTGAGTTTTTAATAGTCTAGTATGTTAATGTGTATAGATATTTCCTTCTGAACATGATGTTCACAAAGAGCAAATTATTACTACATTATAATATGAAATCTGATATATAAACATTAGTGCAAATACAGTTCTTATTACAATGTAAAGTTAATCACAAAGAAAAATTTTATTGATGCAGTGTGTCTTTATAAAGCTGTTCTTGAGAGCCAAGTGTTTTGTATTTTATAGTGAAGTTGCATGTTTATGACAAATGTGCTGAAAATGGGATGTAATGTTTTTTTGGAAACTCGTATCTAGCAGTAGTATATGGTAGGTTGCCTCATGAGAGAACCTTCTATTGAGAGTTTATTGTACCTCTTTGTTTTGTTTTTCTTTCTTGAGCCAAATTTTTTTGGTATGAAGAGCTTAGGTTTTTTTGTTGAATAACCAGCTGTTGATTATTGCAGTCAAGGTATTCAAGATTTGAATGAAGCTTCGTTTTTATTTTGTGCTACTATAGAGAGGTCGGGTTTGGGGGGTTGGTTTGTTTTTTAGGTATAATCTGAAAAAAAGAAAAAAAAGAAGAAAAGAAAAAGAAACAAAATCCTGAAAGCAGTATCCTGTGTGCAGTTTTGCAGTTTACAAACTGTATCTTTGAACCAAAATGTATAGGTTACTACACTATGCTTAGCCAAGCACATATTAGAATTTCGGGTGCTGTTCTCCCTCGGGTTCCCTACAGTTGACAACATGTCAAAAGATCAGTTTCTAACTTAGGAAAAATATATCTCATTGAATAATGGAGCATTTTCACATAATTTATCGATAAATAAGTTAGAGTTGCAAGGTGGCCTGTAAAGATGAGAGGAGAGGATAATAAACATGAATTTACAGATTTCCAAAGTACAAGATCACTAGTGAAGAAACCTTGAGAATCTTTTCATTATGCTTTGCTTTGTTTTGTTACCAACGGGAAAAGGTATTACAATCACTTAGATTTTTCTGTCTCAGCTTAACTCTCCTGCCCCTCCAGTATTCAGCTTTTCAACATTTATACCTAGAGATACGGGGGAAAAGCTGCCTCGAAGGGCAACTACGGTTGATTTAAACCCACTTGGAAATAGTTGGCGCGACGGAAGTGGCTCACTTCTGCTTCAGCAGTGCAAGTGGCAGTTGTTGGAGTTTTTTTATGGTATAAAATGATTGAAAGCTAGCTTTATATTTTCCTCTTTGACAGAATTGCACTGAAAACATTTATGGAAGATGTACCTTTAAGTCCATTTTATACAAAAATATGAAAAAATTGATGCTGAAACTGCTGCAGACTCTTGAGGCTTTATGTGCATAAACATGGTTAGGTTAAACTTCATCAAATATTGATGCACATTACTGATCACAATGTTTAATGGAAATTTAAAGTATAGTTTTGCAATTTAAATGTTGATTTCTTGGGTTATAAAGTGTAATTCATTATTTCTTGAGAAACAGGCACAGCAAATATTTCATTCTTATATTCAAACCTCTTCTGAGTTCACTCTCATCTCATATAAAGAAAATGAATATTTTATGTACTAACATTCTGAGATCTGCATACAGTAGCTACAGTAGAGAATAATTATGTATAAAAGATAAATTGCTAACATTCCGTTAGCATGCTCTTCTGCAATGATAATGTTAAGTTTATAAAAATGTACTGTATTACATTAAAAGATCAAATTGAACTCACTGTAACAAGTTCCAGTATGAAATTTTTATGAGATTACCGAAGTATCTTGTTGTACTTTGCAGCCAATTAAGTTTATTTGTGTTACATTTCCTTTTCTTGCTGCAGTGCAACAGGAAACTTTGAGTGATCTGGAGTTCACATGCAAAGAGGGATTGTAATCTTGCTACTACTGCTTAAGAGTAACCCACTCAGATTCCGGAAGCACGGGATTTTTTACTTGTCACCAGCTGAGATAGTGACCCTTTAGGGCTAGCTAATCCACTAATAGGAAGGACACATGGAAATTGCTTGAAAGTTCTAGTGTGAGTACACCTCTTCCACCTGGGATCATTTAGAATCCTGTGTTAACTGTACTTGACTCTGCCAACTGAGTTTATTTTCTAGCGAGATTGAACCCCTTTTCAAATATTTTGACATTTGCTGTTCTGACATTTCAATCTCTGTGAACAAAGCTATTAGAATTTACAAAGAAGAATCCATATTAAAGACATTTCCACCAGAAAGGAGTATGAATATGCTCAATTTGTGAACTGAACTTGCAAAAAGCTTGGACTTGAAGATGAAATACTTCATTCTGGCTGAGAATTTATCATCTGATATTCTAAAAAAACCAAATCAAACCACCACCAGACTTCACACAGGGGTGTGTGTACAGGTTTCTTGCTATTTTTTTTGCACGTGGAGGTTTTGCCAGATGATCAAAGTCTGCTTTTGTTAATGCACAGAATAGGTTTTGGATCCTGCAGGGTTGCATCCCTATGCTTCTCTGGAGTTAGTTCTTAGATGCATTCAACCTGTGCAAATACAAATACAAACCTGAGTAGGTGGATGTGTCTGACTACTCTAACACTTGTGTGCACGGGGCATGAAAAGAGCCTACATGGATCTTGAAACTGTATGACCCAGGCATATAGAATTCGGAGTTTGTGGATGGAAATATTTTTAAAATTGTCTGTGTTTAAATATATGGATATTATAGATATACATCTGTATTGTAGAGATTGATACATCTCTACCTTGTCAAGGTAGGTGCAGTACATATTTCATGAAGAGTTTTTTAAAGAAGCATTCGAGTATACCCCCGTGTTTGCCCAAGGCAGTGTGTCTACAAACACATGCTTAAGATGAGTTTTAGGTCTGACTGGCCATCCCACTCATCTGATGGCTCTGTGAAGACCAAAATGAAAAAAAAGAGAGGCCCTCTGTGCAGTCATTCATCAGGAGGATCAGAAGAACCTGGATGTGTTCTTGTTCCAGCTCACAGGCTGCCATTCCAGTCCTTGCATCTTTGTTGGATGTTGCCTTTACAAAAGATGTTTACTAATTTAGGTGCAATTTCCAAACACTGACAGTGACTTATACTTCACAGACACAAAGAGATTTCCTGCTGTGTCAGTAGGTTTGCCCAAGGTACTTGGGACGCCTGCTCCAGTACCCACAGTACAGCTTCTGCTGTCTGCTCACTACTGGAAAAGTAACTGAGAGAGAAATACAGAAAAATAACCCCAACCCACCCGATTTGCTTTAAAGTTCCCCAGATTCTGCTGTCTAAAAGATCTGGCCTCTGCACAGAGCTCACCAAGTGCTGTTATATTTATACAGGCAGGATAAACCCAGTACCCTGCAGTGTGTGTCACCAGAAAAGAAAGGGTTTCACGCTTGCATTTTTCTCAGTGCCTCACTGCAGTCACCACATGGCTTTTGGCAGCGCTTTCTATAGTGAAGAAACATACTCCGTGTTCGTCTGAGAGAGCAGCATCCTACCGTGTCTGTGAGAAGGAAGAGAGTCTCTCAAGTACAGCTTCCTACCCCTGCAGATGAGTATTTCAGTAACCTTGCCAGAAGTTGGAAGTAGTTTTAACGTACAGTTTTTTGGAGGGTGGATACCATCGGCTGTCTCACTTGGCCAGGGCCAGCCACCTATCTGACACTTGTTTCCTACCTCACGTGTGTAGATACCAAGGAACACAGTATTGGGAAAAGCAGAGCAGCATTGCTGAGTATACTGCCTGCTTACTTGGAAATAATTTTATTATTAAAAAACCCCAAGTAATTTGCAGTTCACAGATTGGTCGTGTCGTTTTGAACAGATCCAGAGCTGAAGGTTTTTGGGTATTAGGTTTGTAAGACTGTGTCAGTGGTGCTGCATTTGATTGATTTCCTATACGTTGTGCTCAGATGATGACATGCCGTGTAAGAGAGCACACAAACTTCAGTACCTACGGAGGAGTAACTTCTGCTGGCATTATAATATAAAAGAATGCATCAGGATGGAACGTTCTTGCCCTAAAAAGTTTTTTTTCTTAAGTATATTGTGAAGACATGCTGATAACATAAACCAGCTTTTTTTCTGAAGTCACAGCACCTTGAAATAGCCTGGTTTGGAACAGCTGGCTTCTGTGGTAGGTGTATTTTAAACTTACAGGGTTTTATGTTCCTTGCAGCATATTCAGCAAAATTAAATTCTTGTAAACTGAAGGTATTTTGAAGAAGAGAGGAGTTTTTAATCCAAATTTAATAAAACAATAAGGTGTTTGTTTTAAGCAGCGAGTTTTTGTTTCTGTAGCTGTATCTGTAGATGCAGTAACACGGTCCGTGAACCTGATGTACACCACCGCTTCTCTGGAGCCTTTGACCAACAACACACCGAAAGGCAGTGGGAACGGCCTTTGTGTTGTCCCCAAAAGGCAGTTACTGTTGTCCTTCCATAAACGTTTCAAAAGATAAGAGCCGGAGGAGGAAGGAAGAGAAAAATGATGGGTTTATTTACCTTCTGTTTGTATTCTATGTGGTTTCGGTGATGGAAAAACAATGGTGTGTGTAGGAGTGTTGGTTGAAAAGCAGGATGTTAGAAATGAGTTATTAATATGAAAGCTGCTGGAGAGATGAGTAAAAGGAAGGGAATCGATGTTCAAATGAGATGGGAAAGCAGTTACTTGATACCAGGTGACCAGTGACATAAGTCTTCTATTCAAGATGAAAGCCTAGATGAGGGAGGCTAAGTTAGTGATGGTCCCTTTTAAGAGGGGAATTGAGGCTACGTTGCTTTCTTTGATTTGGAGGAAGAGGTTGCAGCATTGAAATAGAAGTAAAAACATGCACAAAAGTGAGACTAGTGCCCAGAGCGTGTTTGTGGAAAGAGGGTGACAGTTGCTACCGGGGTCAGCTGTCAGTGGGGGATTTGGAATAGTTAGGCAAAAAGAGATTTCTACACTTCACAGGTAGGAAGATCAAGTTAAGGCAACATCTGTTTAAATGCAATGCTGAAAATGAGGCAAAAGAAGCCAAGATATAAGCCATCTGCAAACAAGAGCTCTCAAAGCTGCCTAACAGCAACTGTCTTTGCAGATAGCAATACGTAGCCATCAGTAATGATGTCTCCTATGGTGCCTCTTGTTAAATCTTGTAATGTGACCCATTCTCTTAGCAGCTTTTTGTGATACCCTCATGACCCAGTCCTTCCTGCTAATTTCACTGCAGGATGGTTCTCCCCTTTCCTCACTTACCTGTGTCCTCTCCCAGGGGGCACAGTGTGTCCTTATGCCCAGTCATTCGTTGCTGCTTTTCATTCCCTTCAGTGGACCCCAGCCAGTCAGGTTTCCAAACCTTTGTTTGCCACATCAGTTCTTCCCAGAGAGGGTGGTTGGTCACTGGAACAGGCTTCCCGGGGAAGCAGCCATGGCACCAAGCCCATCATTTCGAGGAGCATCTGGATGATGCTTTTAGTCATATGGTTTAGTTTTAGGCAGTCCTGCACGCAGCAGGGAGTTGGACTCCATGATCCTTATGGTGGGTCCCTTCCAACCTGGAAGACTTTATGATTCTGTGTGCAGCTGTTACGCTGCTTGTTTCTCAGCCGTTGAGTTGTGAAACAAACAGTCATCAGACAAGTTGTAATACGTGTTGGAAACGGCGTGTACAAGTTCTGCAGCCCAGCTAGAGAACTGGCGGTTGAACTGCTCCTACGCTTTGGTACCTCTGTTTCCCAGATATTTAGGGAACCAAGCTCCTTCCGAGGTTACAGCGCTTCTCAAACTGTGAAGGTCTCTTCCAGTATCTGGCCTGCATTATCCAATGAAGTGGCAAGTGAGGGCTCCCCTGAAGGATCATTAGAATCATAGAATCATTTAGGTTGGAAGAGACCCCTGGGATCATCAAGTCCAACCATCAGCCCTACTCTACAAGTTCTCCCCTACACTAGATCCCTCAACACCACATCTAATCTACTCTTAAACACAGTCAGGGATGGGGACTCCACCACCTCCCTGGGCAGCTGATTCCACTGACTGACCACTCTCTCTGTGACGCATTTTTTCCTAATGTCCAGCCTAACCCTACCCTGCTGCAGCTTGCAGCCAGTCCCTCTTGTCCTGTCGCTCATTGCCCGTGAGAAGAGACCAGCACCAATCTCTCTACAGTGCCCTTTCAAGCAGTTGTAGAGAGTGATGAGGTCTCCCCTCAGCCTCCTCTTCCTCAGACTAAACAACCCCAACTCCCTCAATCGATCCTCATAAGCCTTGTTCTCCAGGCCTCTCACCAGCTTTGTTGCCCTCCTCTGTACTCGCTCCAGCACCTCGATATCTCTCTTGTGTTGAGGTGCCCAGAACTGGACACAAGACTGAAGGTGCGGTCTCACCAGTGCTGAGTACAGGGGGAGTAAATGTTCCTCATTAGCCAACTGTGTGCTTCCAAATACAAAACTGGGTGTAAACCAGAAGGAGGAATAATTTGGAGTGATTTGGGCAAAAGTTCAGTTTACTTCTTGCTGTTTGTGTTAGGGAAGAAACAAATCTTAGGTAGGAATGTGATAGAAAATGGTTGCGGTAGTTTTGTCCAACCATTTTCTTATATTCATGGAGGGAACAGGAGAAGTTACACAAAGTATGTATTGCTTCAGCAAATTCTAATGATGGTGTATTTCAGTACTCTCCCAAGAAGTGTGTGACAAAGGACTATGGGATGTTACACTCAATTCTGCATGGAATAGTATTTTAGTCTCTGCAAAGATCTAAAATGGAATTTTGTTCTTCCTAAGTCGCTCTGCTGCTTATTGTTTCTTTTCTGTGTAAGCCTGGTGTTTAGTATTGGGTCGGCATCCCCTGCCTGCTCTCCTGTTTTGGATTTATCCCAAGTAAGGATTGAGAGACGGGCACAGCACGGAACTGATGTCACTTACTGCGGCCGCGTTATACTTTAGATAAAATACTTGCACTGTAGCCATACTTCCTTCTTTAATTTGTTCAAAACTTGTGACTCTGTCTCCTTAGTTTTTATGTTACTATTTGATGTTAAATTTGGAAGATAATTTTCTTTTGTATTGTTTACTGTTTATGCAACTTGGACTAAAATAGCCAAGTATGATCTGCCTAAAAAAAAGAAAGGATTAATACTATAGGTGATGTAGGGTGTCGCTGCTACGCACCAGAGCCTTCACCAGAGAAGGTTTAGCCTCAAATACTTGTTTTCAGTGGAAACCAGTTGTTTCTGCTGGAGTTTGGGGAGTTGTAACACAGCTTTCAACAGTCAGGGCCTGCCTTGTCTTTGATACACATACACTTATAACATACATATACAAATACTTGGCATAAAGCAGCAACAGGAAGGTGGAGCTCTGCAATATTGTCTATGTAGTATACGGAGAATTGTGCACCTTTTGTCTCTGACTACATGTATGCACGTGAACTGAAAGAACTTCTTACGATCAGAGAATGTCTTCGCAGTCTTCAAGGGGCTGTGTGACTCCGTTCTCCCTACGTGTTGTGGAAGTGTATGGCCAGTGTGCCTAATGCCGTGCTTGCTTCCTTAAATTTCCTGAGGAAGTAGCTTTTCGTGTGCTCCCATTTTCCTACTGTGTGGTCTGTTGTCTTGTTAGCAATTGACTCTCTCTTAAGACTGAGGAAGGTCTTCTGTTATCCTGACCTTACACGGGCTCTTACTTGCATGGGGAATAGTTTATGGGTGAAGTTTAGTCTGTTTATCTCCATTCTAAAAGAGACGGGAAGGTGTTTCAAAAATTACCCTAGAAAAATCCCACTTGTTCAGGTCCATTTGTATTATATATCTAGGCCCACCTAGGCCTAGGCCCACCTAGGGCTAAAAAGCCCTAAAATGTTCCTCAGTTGTAATGCCAGCAGTGTGCCCAGGTGACCAAGAAGGCCAAGAGCATCCAGGCCTGTATCAGGCACGGTGTAGTGAGTAGGACTTGAGAGGTGATCGTTCCCTGGTGAGGCCCATTCTTGAATACTGGGTCCAGTTTTGGGCCCCATACCACAATAAAGATAATGAGGTGCTAGAGTGGGTCCAGAGAAGGGCAACAAAGCTGGTGAGGGGTCTGGAGAGTAAGCCTTATGAGGAGCAGCTGAGGGAGCTAGGGTTGTGCAGCCTGGAGAAGAGGAGTCTAAGAGGACATTGCTCATTACAACTACTGAAAGGAGGTTGTTGTAGAGAGGCAGGGGTCGGTCTTTTCCCCTAAGTCACAGGTGACAGGACGAGAGGAAATGGCCTCAAGTTGCACCAGGGAATGTTCAGATTAGGTATCAAGAAAAATTTTTACACTGGAAGGGTGGTTAAGCCTTGGAATGACCTGTTCAGGGAAGTGGTTGAGGCACCATCCCTGGAGGTATTTAAAAGCTGGGTTGACATAGTGCTTAGTGACAAAGTGCATAGTGGTTTAGTTATGGGTTGTTTTTTATCAGTGTTAGGCTGATGGTTGGACTAGGTGATCTGAAAGGTCCCTTCCAACCTAGAGAATTCTATGATGAGTTGTTGGGGTGAATGACTGAGACAACTGGGGGCCTTCTCAAGGTGGATCTCCTAATTGAACCTCAAGGACTTGAACTTTCTCCCCACTCAGGTAGCTCTCCCCTTCAGAGCGACCAAGACCATTTCCACAGCAGTCTATGCCCTATGAAGAAAAGTAAGAACCATGGTTCAAGTACAGAAAAGAATATACTGATGCTTCAGTCTTGCAACCTTCTTTTCAGGGCCACTTCACTAGTTTGCTTCAGCACATTAGAAATGCAAAAGTGTAAAAGCTTGGAGTCTACATAGGAGGCAGCATCTGAGTTCAATAAGAGATTGGCAGTAGCCATGGAAAATTCCTCAGAAGGTAGGTGTGATGTGGTAAAAACAAAATCAGGACATACAAAAAATCCAAATAGAGTGTATCTGTCTGCTATCTTCTCCATTTCTTTTGATGTTTCTGCCATGGGTTCCCATCCACTCTATTCTGTTCCTTCTTGTTAGTCATGTGTAATAGCACAAATATAAATGAGGAAAACTAAGTTTATCTCAAGAAAAAGCCTGTCTAAAACTCTCAAAGCTCTGCCCATGTTGTCAATAGTATATGCGTCTGCTCTTTGTTGTGCATTCACTGGCTTACAAGGCTTTGATGGGCAGCAGTGATTAAAAACAACCCCTGAGAAAGATGGTTCATCTCCCACCATCACTGGAACATCTGCCTGTTTGCACAGGTCTGCTGTGGCTGAGAGCCAGAGCTATGCAAGAGGACAACTGATAACGAATGAAAAATGGCAGAATAGAGGAAAGCAATGAATACAGTTTTCAACCCCTGAGAATATCCCAGAAAAAAAGGGCTCCAAAGAAAATGCATAAAAAATGCAACCTTCCAGGTCCTTGTAGGTGGACTTTTAAAGTAATGCATTGAATTTGAGATATATGACACCAAACTGGGAGGAGTGGCTGACACACCAGAAGGCCGTGCTGCTATTCAGTGGCACCTGGACAGGCTGGAGAGTTGGACAGGGAGAAACTTAATGAAATATAACAAAGACAAGTGTAGAGTCTTGCATCTGGGCAAGAACAACCCCAGGTACCAGTATAGGTTGGGAAATGACCTGTTGGAGAGCAGCATAGGGGAAAGGGACCTGGGGGTCCTGGTGGACAGCAGGATGACCATGAGCCAGCACTGTGCCCTCATGGCCAAGAAGGCCAATGGCATCCTGGGGTGTATTAGAAAAGGGGTGGTTAGTAGGTCGAGAGAGGTTCTCCTCCCCCTCTACTCTGCCCTGGTGAGACCCCATCTGGAGTATTGTGTCCAGTTCTGGGCCCCTCAGTTCAAGAAGGACAGGGAACTGCTTGATAGAGTCCAGGGCAGGGCTACTAAGGTGATTAAGGGAGTGGAGCATCTCCCAGAGGAGGACTGAGGGAGTTGGGTCTCTTCAGCTTGGAGGATACTGAGAGGTGACCTTATTAATGTTTATAAATATGTAAAGGGTGAGTGTCAGGAGGATGGAGCCAGGCTCTTCTCAGTGACATCCAATGATAGGACAAGGGGCAATGGGTGCAAGCTGGAACAGAGGAGGTTCCAGTTAAATATGAGAAAAAACTTCTTCACAGTGAGGGTGACGGAACACCGGAAGGGGCTGCCCAGGGAGGTTGTGGAGTCTCCTTCTCTGGAGACATTCAAAACTCACCTGAATGCGTTCCTGTGTGACCTGCTCTAGGTGTTCCTGCTCTGGCAGGGGGATTGGACTAGATGATCTTTCAAGGTCCCTTCCAATCCCTGATATTCTGTGATTATGTGATATTGGTAGTGTTTAAGTGATTTACTGAGAAAATGTCTCTGAATTAAAAACTGAAAGTGTTTCAGCCCTCTGCAAAGAGGAGTAACTTCACAGAACATGGTATGAACAGTCAGGTGGTGACCAAGTCACACAACCCTTTCTCTCCCAAAGGGGAGCAGTATAAACTCAGTGCTGAATGGAGGCTGGTAACAGGGTTGGATTCTAGGAGTTCTAGCAATCCCTTAATCCCTTCAAGTTTAGCGAGCTTGTGTCCATGGCCGGTTGGGATGAAGGTTTAGGTGAGTACTGCTGAGGTGGAGCAGGTCAAGGGAGAAACCTGTGGTTACAGATCAGACATGGATCAAGATTAGGTTAAAATGTGCCATAGTGAATGGAGCTGGGAGACAAAGACATGATTCCTGGGATGTGAAGAAGCTGCAAATTAAGCTCTCTCCTGGGCACGGTCCAGCCACTAATCCATAGAGTGTTTAAATCCAGGCCATATGTGAATTAGATGAGATAAGGAATGGGTATCCTGGCCACTTATACTCAAAGGAAGATTTTCTCTTGCATCTTCAAATAACTTAGTTTTAGGCTGAGGAAGTATCAGCCAACCAGATGGGCAGAAACACTGGCTGGATGATTAGACTCAGCAGTGGATCAAGGGCTACTCTGCCTTAAGGCTGGTTACACCTGGGCTGCCACAGGGAGCTGCCCTGGTATGTCCTCATGAGTCCGTCCCAAGTTGAGAGATTCTGTGATTTTGTAATGGTTAACGTCGTTATCCGTGACCTGGAGGAGGTGGCAGAGCCCTTTGCTCATTAAGTTCACAGATGACAAAAAATAGGAGGGGGCAGTCAATATGCTGCCATACAGAGGTTTCTAGAATCCCTGGAGGAATGGGACCACCTCATGAAATTCAGTAAGGATGAATGTGAAGTTCCACTCTTGCACAGGAAGAACCCCTGGCTGTGATAAGGGGTTGGGGACTGACTAGTTTGGGTAGCAGATCTGCTGAAAATCACCTGGGAGAGCCGGTAGACAGCATTGAGGGATGTATTAACAAGAACAAAGCCAGCAGGTGATTAGGAGATGATGATTAGTTATGCCCTCTACTCCGTACTTGTTAGATCACATCTATATACTGTGCTCAGTTTTGGCACCCTGAGAACGTGAAAGACTGATAAATTCCTGCCAGTTCAGTAGTGGGCCACCAAGGTGGTCAGTGCCTGGAGCACAGGCCCTCTGAAGGAAGGTTGATGGAGCTGGGCTTTCAGTGTGATTTTGGGGGACCTAAGAGCAAACCTGCTGATACCTGTATGGAGGTTACTAAGAAGGTGGGCCTGGGATTTTCACGGCAATGCATGGTGGGAGGAAGGGAGATAAACTCAGAAGCTCAACCTGGATGTAAGGCTCGATGCAAGGAGAAACTTTCAAAGGCAAACTGACCAAAATGGGATCAGTCAAGCAGCGGAACAGGTTGCCCATGGAGATCATACAGTCTCCCGTGGAGATTTTTCAAGAACCAGCTGCATAAAGCCCTGAGCAACCTGGCCTGACCTCGTGGCTGGCCCTACTTCAAACTGGATTTTGGACTAGAGACCTCCTGAGGTCCCTTCCAGCCTGAATTATCCTATGATCCCATTCTTGTGACAGCCTGGCTTATGAAGTGGGAATCGTGAAATAGGAAAACTTTTCCTCCCTTGGCAAATTCAGATCTCTCTGTTTGAGCATTTTATTCCCCCTGTCGTTCAGCGTCACCGTAGACGAGTGTTAGCTTGTTCAGAAGACAACAAATGCAAAGCTAACAGATTGGTTCAACCTTGATTTTTCTGACTTGTGATGATATTTGTGTGGGTTTGAAATGCCTGTGTCCGTGTCCCTGTGCCTGTATGGATCTGCACGCCTGCCCTCATGCAGGCAGCTTGAAACCAGATTTTTACTTCTAGCTGATTTCAAGTTTTTTAGGACCGGGAATACATGTGTTGCTGTGTTGTGTAACTGTTATTACGAGTCACGTACTATGTAGTCGAGGCCCTGTAGAGCTGTGGACTTAATTCATGGTTCTCCTAATCCACCAAGTACTAAATTCAGATCTCCAGAGACTGTGATGAACGTTGGATCCACATAAGTGAAGAACTACTTGAGCACAGTCAGGTTTGTTTGAAGAATTTTAGATTTGATATGGCGAGATGAATATTCTTCAATGGGTGATTGTCTGAAGGCAGACTGGGGTTGCTGGAAACGCTTGTTTGAGGAACTGCACATCTGCCAGAGGCAGCCAACAAGCATGGCAGTTTGTGTAGATGTTCTGAGTCTTTCTCCAGGGTCTGGCAGAGAACTTCCAGAGCCTTTTGAGGAGCATTGGTGTGCTGCTGCATGTGAGGACACTGCAACTTCAAAGAGGTCTGGCCTGATCATGAAGAAAGGGGGGGTCTGAGCTCCTGTTCAGCTGGTTCCTGGCCAAAGCAGACACACCCATTTCTAGCAGGTATAGGGCAGCCTTGTGCAAGCACTGGCTGGCCAAGAACACAGCTCCCCAGAGCAGCAGTTAGTGCAGGACAGAGCCAGGGCCCTTGCTGGCAGCACATGTCCTGCCATGGTGAGGATGCGCCACAGACGTCAGCAGCCTCAGCCCAAGTACTGCTCTGCAGGGCTGGGTCTGAGGGACAGTGGAGATCTCTCACTAGGGATGGGAGGGATGGGGGAGATGGGCTTTTGCCCATAGGAGGTGGAAGTCTGTGTCACCACGTAGCAGAGCTGTGGGAAGACGGCAGTGGCTGCACAGCATCAGGGACGACAAGAAAGATCAACCAGACCTCCAGGACCCTGCAGGTGCAAAAGCCTGAAACTCCCAAAAGTAGCACTGAGGAAGGCACAGGCAGAGTCTGTTGGGTGGGAAAGCAGGACTCCAACTATGAC
Source organism: Jacana jacana (assembly GCA_013400555.1). NCBI lineage: Eukaryota > Metazoa > Chordata > Aves > Charadriiformes > Jacanidae > Jacana > Jacana jacana. Next base: position 231,855 of record VZTM01021929.1, on the reverse strand, counting down.
AAAGGCTTGGGATTTGGCATCTTCTGCCCCCAGAAGTATGGCTCCTGCTCCCTCTGCAGATCTGCTGCCAGGGGAGAGATTAAATGTCTGGCAGCAGATCAGGGGTGGAAGCTCCCTCCAGTCCAGCTCAGTACATCAGCTGGTAGCACTGGGAGAAAGCATTGAGTGGCAACAATGGGAGACTCCATCTGCTGACCCAGCCTGATATCTAAGGAGGCTTGTTGAGGGCTTGGATACTTCTTTTCCATGTGGGCACCAAGAAAATTATGCTTGGGGAGACCAGGAATGACAGGGGAGGGAAATAGCAACCCACTATCAAGTGATGGATTGGGTTGGCAAGCAAAGGGAATCAACAACCAAAACAAAAAGGGGGTTGAGAGGGACAAATTTTGAGAAGTACCTGCAGCAGAGCTTTATGGGGGCAGGTGCCTCTTCTGGGAAACTGAAACTATGTACCTTTCTGAAGTGCCTGTGCACTAGTGCAGGTGGCAATGATGAGCAAACGGGAAATGAAGGGTTCTGTATGCAGTTACAGGGCTATGATCCCGTTCAGATGGCAGAGATTGGGCGAGACAGCTCCCATAACTGGAGTGCCACCATGGATGGATGCAAGTTCTAAAGGAAGGTTAGAACAGGAAGGTGAGAAGGGAGAGCTGCCCTGTGTGCAGCAGATGTGCATGGAGCTCTCTATGGGGTGGATGATGAGCCAGCTGAGAGCTCATGGGTCAGGATTAGCAGGCAAGCCAACATGGGTGACGTTGTGGGTATCTACTGCAGACTACCTAATCGTGAAGAAGCAGTAGCTGAGGACTTGTTCTGACAACTGGAAGAAACCTTATGTTTCCAGGCCCGGGTCCTTGTGGGACCCAGATACTGGAGAATCCTTCCAGCCTCAAGTATTCTGTGGTTCTGCTTTCTAGGAAACCTGCAGTGAAAATACTGGTCATGGGAGTGAAGCACTAGAGATTCCATACTCTGCTGACAAGAACTAGAGATAAAAGGCTGATAGAGCAGCTTCAACCTCATTGCAAGAAGGTTTTACTTGAATTCATGGTCGTTTGTTTTTTTTTTTTTTCACCTAGTCCTCTCCTATAGTGCTTGAGACTCCCAAGAGCTATGTCCATGGGTAAATGGGGTGTTTTATTAAGCAGACACAGTGTCATAATCAGTACTGTTTCCACTAATAGGGGATTCCCTAGGGGTAAGTTTGTGTCTCCCTTCTCTACCATAGGTTTTATCTACTGAAGAAAAAAAAAACCAACTCAAACCAAGACCAACCCGACAGACCTTTCCCTGTGTTATGTGTGTAATAGTTATCGGCAAGGATTTTAACTTGACTTTCCCCAAGGATTGCTTTAGGGTTTCTTTCAGGATGTGGGAGGTGCCAGTGTGTGTGATGTGAACTGCAGAAACCAGGTCAAGCACGGGAGTTCATGACCGGACTGGCATTTGCTGGGGAGAGGCTGAGATCAAAGAACAGAAGAGTGGTTCTAGTGGGAAACTGTACTGTACAAGAGAGACAGGCTGCCTCCAGCAGTGGCCAGAAACAGGCGCCTAGGGGAGAGTAAAAACAAGATAAGAGTACATAGTAACTCCCTCAGACACCGCTGTTGCTGTGAGCTATTTTCAGTCCAGAGGATTTCCCGAGCTTGTTGGAGTTTAACTGTTTAGTAATTTGCAATGGATCACTCTTCCGAGTCCGGTCTCTCTGTTGTCCCACAGAAGCTGCACACGCAAGTGGCTCCTTCCGAGTCCGGTCTCTCTTTTGTCCCACAGAAGCTGCACACGCAAGTGGCTCCTTGGCAAGCAGTGACTGCCTCCAATTACCTGTTTCTGAATCCCGTTCCTACTACTGGATGGACCTAAACTGGCCATCCCTAGTTCTGGTGGCAGAGGACATGCTGAATGGTCCGCCCTTGACCAACATCCTCATGCCACTTAGACCTTTACAATACTGCTGTAAGGCTATAAAGAAGCCATTCCACATCTTTCAAAGAAGATGGCAAGGATGATCCAACTTTTCCAGTTCTGCTATCTCATTTTGACATGAGGAGACTGGAACTGCCCCCAGTTTTGGCGTGATAGCTCTTTATTCTTTTTAATAATTCTTACCACAGGGTTGTCTCCTTTGAGCCCCAAATTGCTGTTTTAATGGAAGCATCTACCAAAACACCAAAGTCTTGCTCATGAATGGTAACAGTTGAGAGTGTTCCCCAGCTATGGGAGAAGTTGAATTCCTTCAGCAGGGATTGCAATCCTCTGCCTTACCCAAGGAAAGTTTAGAATAGCAGAAACTGTGAGGAAGAGAGACAATATTCCCTCACACCTTTGTTCCCTTTAAATGCTGCCTGCTCTTTGCCTGGGACAGTGGAGCCCTTTTGCTCTGGGTCATCAGAGCTATCTGAAACTGAGGTGTCTGCACTGGCCGGCGTGTAACAGCGGTACCTTGAGCCACCCCTTTGTTATCCAAGCTCAGGAATTAATTTCTTCATCCAGACCCATGCGGATTCCCTTTCACCCTGTGTTCTTGTTAAATACCTTCAGCCCCCAGATGTCTTGGTAGTTTTTACAAAATATTGCATGTTGAAGTGTCTGCCACAACAGCTCTATCTGCCACTTGCCTGTCAACCGAGATTTTTTTGTAGGTAACTGCTCCATTCGATTTACTCTTCTAGTAAAAGATTAATTGACCAATTTTGCACACACCAAAATCAGTCAGATTATTTTTGTTTTCAGTGGGAACAGAAAACTGTCCAAGAGCAATGTGTTTTTCACTAAAAACGGCGTTTGGGGTTTGGTATCTATGGAAAGGGTGAGTGTTTCTTATTTGCTTGACCAGTATCACTTTTAATGAACTTACTGGCTGGTAATTAGCCAGCAGCAAGTATAGAGTGACTGTAATACCATAATAGTCTGCTACTAAAGAATCATAGAATCATTTAGGTTGGAAGAGACCCTTGGGATCATCAAGTCCAACCATCAGCCCTACTCTACAAAGTTCTCCCCTTATACCATATCCCTCAACACCACATCTAATCTACTCTTAAACACAGTCAGGGATGGTGACTCCACCACCTCCCTGGGCAGCTGATTCCACTGACTGACCACTCTCTCTGTGACGAATTTTTTCCTAATGTCCAGCCTAACCCTACCCTGCTGCAGCTTGCAGCCAGTCCCTCTTGTTCTATTGCTAATTGCCCGTGAGAAGAGACCAGCACCGACCACTCTCCAATCAAAAGCAAAACCATGTAGGCTTGTAACACCTGAAGAAAGACCTTACTGGTAGTGCCGCTCTGTTAGCAGGAGCTCCCTGGATTTCAGTTAAAAACAAGTGGGTTTCTGCCGGGCTGGCTTCTTTAAAATATGTGGTCAGCCCTTCAGCATCTGTTCCTTTAACTGGGGTTTCGCTTAATCTGTGGTGCTGTTCCCTGCTTACATTTCTGTGTCCGTTTGTTCTGTGTCAAGTTGGCATTTAATAACATGGGCTTGCTTTTATTTTTTTCTAAGTAAATGCATATTTCTACAAGTTCTTCAGAAACAGGCCCGACTGTGTGAATGACTTAATGGATGGCTGAATGTGACCAGCAATGAAAAAGGTGCCAAACCCCCAACCCTGCATTTCATGTTGCTGTGAACAGTGTCTCAACCCCCAACCCTGCATTTCATGTTGCTGTGAACAGTGTCTCAATGTGTCCGTGGTTCTGTTGGGTAACATCATGTCATGCTGGCTTTCTTTTCTTGGTTACTGTAGTACAGATGTGCACACTGGACTTTGCGAAACTTGAGAGCTTCATGCTGTCATCAGTGACAGGGAGATGGACTGAGTTGCAGTGGCTCAAAATGTTTTCATAGCTCCTTTACAGTTAAATAATACATTCACACTGGGATACCCTGTGGCTATAATGGTGAGAGAGATCTTGGGAGCCAACTCACGGTGGCCTGATCTGGGGAGCAGAGCAGCTGCACTCCAGACTGGGGCGTCCCACTTGTGGCTGCTGTCCTGACATGGCAGCAGGAGATCACTCCCACCCAAGGGAGAGGTGCAAGAGGACATATGCCTGCACCTTGCTACTTCCTTACTTGAAAAGTCAAGAAGTAATGGGCAAAAACTTGAACATAAGAAGCTCCATCTAAACATGGAGCAACTTCTTCACTTTGAGGGTGGCAGAGCACTGGAACAGGCTGCCCAGAGAAGTGGCAGAGTCTCCAACCCTGGAGACATTCAAAACCTTCCTGCACATGTTCCCTTGTAACCTGCTCTGTGTGGACCTACTTTGGTGGTAAGGCTGGACTTGACGATCTCCAGGGGGATTGGACTAGATGATCTGGGTCCCTTCCAACCCCACATCATTCTGTGATTTTGTGAAAGCAGTTTGTGGCCCTTTGGGGTGGGCTTTGGACAGGCACAGGCAGAGATGCTGGGCTGTTGCCTGATGTGAGCAGCTGTTTCCCATCTCCTGCAGGAGAAAGAGGCACGAGGCCAGGCAGAAACCTCCTGCAGGCTGGGTCTGGCCTGCAGACCCCGGTTGGTCTCTGCTGAGCTGGCCCATCCATGCTGTAACTGTGCTGAAAATTAGCCACTTAGGCAAGATTTATAGATTTTAATTAGCATTGTTTGATGTGGGGGGTGTGGGTATAACTGATCACACTCTGAAAGGAGTTTCTGCTACCGTTTTGAAGGTCATTATTTCTAAATCCAAGACCGTTAACATGGATTAGGTTTGGCACCGTTTCTGAACTGTTGCTTTAGATTAATGTCAATTTTGCGGATGTACTGAATCCCTTTTCTTTTTTTTAATCGAGGAAATGAATGTGATCATTAATTGTGAGCAACAAATAGGCTGTTTGAAAAGGTGTAAGGCTGAATTATCAGTGTGGGCAGTGGGTGTTAACGTGAACCACTTTCTTCTGTTATTTTAAACCAGTGAGATTGCTGATAAGGGGCTTTGAGTTGGGAGAAGAAAGCAAGTTTGGTGCCTCTGCTTTATAGGCAGGCACCCTCCCTTAGCTGCACATTTTGCAGCAGAAGAAATAGTTTAAAAGCACAGTATGCAGACAAGGCAAAATATTCACTCATTTGATAACAATTTTGATGGCAGTACTTCCAAACTGTCAGGGAAGAATAAATGGGGATGCAACAGAATCTGTATGAAAAAAAGGAAGTGCAGGGCAAGACAGGGCACGTGCACAAGGGCTTTAAATAGATAGAGTGTGGCAATTAACTTGAATGGTGCTGGGTAGGACAATTGCCCAGGGCTGTGTGGGAGGGAGGTGGAGAGAGCCTACATCCCTGGGTACTCCTGGAAGCAGCTGATGAAAGAAGGAATATTGCCTAAAATAATTTAAATATTGATTTGTGCTCTGGGTAATTTCCATCTGACTTAGTGGAAGTTCCTTTTTACCCAGATTTTAGTCAAATCTGTGCACATTGTTATTCTGAAGAGAGATTATTTTCTCTCAAAGACAGTGTTTACAGTTTGCAAGATGATCAAACAGATGGTTTAAATTTGTTCTGATGCTCTGTGTTTTTTCACAGTCTCTTTGTAAGTTAAATAAACTTGAAAATGATCTGTCTAGAACTGTGTCATTTCCCAGACAAGATAGCTGCTTGAGGACATGCCTCTCCTCTCTCTCCAAAGAGATAATCCTCATCTTTAGTAAATAGCAGTGACTGTGGCTCCCTGCCCTTCCAGGACTTCTGCTTCTCTCTGCTCTCAAAACCGAACCTATGACCTCACTGCCTCCCACCGTAGCTTCTAAAAGAGGTCCTTCATCCTCCTCGGACATTGTCCATGCCCGTTCCTCTTCCTGTTGGTCACCCTGACAGTATGGATCCTGTCTTTGGTGCCAAGAGGGAACAGGGTAAAGCAGAGCAGCATGAAGGAGATGATATTCCCAGTGCACCAGAAGTGATACTCCCAGTGCATAGCTATTCAGGAGTGCAGACATTTCCTTTTAGCATCTCGCCAACTGTCCAAAGTCTCTTTTTCCTTGCTGGCCAAGCACCCGCTGCAGCTTGCAAATCACACCATGTGGGTTGTCCTCTGAAGGGCTGAATGTGTGACTGTTTGTCCCATGCTTACAGGCTGATGCTGGTTTCTGAGCTAGCTCGCGTTTGTTTGGACTGGCTGGTTTCAGTCCCCTGTAGCAGGCCGTGCTGCCATAGCTCCCAGCCTGCCTCTTCTGCAGTGAATGCGGTTAAGAAAGATCTTTTGATGTCCTCATGGAAGCCTTGATTAACTAGGCAGCTCTAGAAAACTTACTGGTGCATGACAAAGTAATGAAAAAAAGATATTTTTCTTTTCTTCTTTTCCTTTTTTTTTTAAATTTCATTTTGGGACAGGGCTGCAAATTCAGCCTCAATTTGCTGTGCACGTCCCTGGAGACATTTTAATGACGTGTGTCTGTTGTCACTGTGCTGAGGCAGATCCAAGGGTAGATTCTCATCCTCCACAGCGTTTGGTGGGGTGCTGGGCTAATTCCTTTTCATATTTAATTTAGGCAGAGAAGAATCAGATTGCAGTTGGATACCTCTGAATTTCTCAGAGCTGTTGTCTCTAAATGACTGTTAGTGCAACCAAGTAGTCCTTCAAACCAATGTAAAGAATAGCCAAGAGGATTAATTTAGTGGCCCTTTATCTTCTTTGCCTGGCATAGAAATGCAGCGTCAGAAAGGAGTGTAACTACGTACAACCTGAGAATTCCCTTTTATTTATTTTTAGGCTGGACATTGGACTAGATAATCTTCAAGGTCCCTTCCAATCCCTGATATTCTGTCATATTAGGAAAGAATTCTTCACAGAAAGAGTGGTCATTCACTGGAATGGACTGCCCGGGGAGGTGGTGGAGTCACCGTATCTGACTGTGTTTAAGAGTCGATTAGATGTGGTGTTGAGGGATATGGTGTAGGGGAGAACTTTGTAGAGTAGGGCTGATGGTTGGACTCAATGATCCCAAGGGTCTCTCCTAACTGAAATGATTCTATGATTCTGTTTTCTCTCCATTTCTTTTATTTCATTTTTTCCAAACTAAAAAACAAAAGGAAAACAGACTGGTATAGAGACCCATCTACTTTTTTTACATATTGTTCTCTCTCCACACTGTATTTTCCTTTCTTGACTGAATCAGAAATCTGTTCTTTTCTGACAGCCTTTAGGGATACTAGTGACCAGTGGAATTAAAAGTTATTGTGACAGAAATTTCTTTGCCACTTTGAGCAGCAGCAGGAGAACAGTCAAAGTGGTGGACCATCTATTCACCTCCCTGCTGCTTCAGAAAAGGCCTCAGCAACCAGGTCCTCCTGAGCTCAGGTAGCCTGAGTGGTTGGTTCCAATGACACCAGAGTAACAGCTCATACATGGGGCAAGACTAGTGTTAGCCATTCCTTACCCTATGCTAGGTTACAGTTTGCTATGAGCTCTGTGTAGAACCCATGGCAGTGGCCAGAGCTGATACCATGGCAGTTTGGAAAAGTTAGTAGGCAAAATCAATTTTTTTTCTCATTTTTAGGATAGTGTTTGCAGTGGAACGATAAAGGTACGCTCTTTAAAAGCTTTTTTTTCTTTTTTTTTTTTTAAAAGGTGAGGTTTTTTTTACAGGCTTGTGTAACCATGCTTATATATTGTGAATCTGGGCTCTGCAAGCAGAAGGAACTAGCTGCAGGTTTGGACATGTTACTGTCTGCTCCTGGAGACACTGGGACCTCCTTCTGTATATAAGCATTGGGAATCCTGGAAGGAAAAAGAAATACTGGGCTGTAACCATCTTCTTTTGGTTTATCTTCTGGTGTATTTTTCTGTCTCCATGAACAAATAATGTAGCCAACCTTGCAGGTGGTATGGACTTGATAAAACATGTGCTACTTGTTTTGGTGATTTCCCTGTTACACTAGGCTGCATTTCCAAATGACAAAAATGGTTTTCAAATCACAAATACACCTCAGGTCCTCACATATACAGAGGAAAAGTATCCAGTGAAATTACCATCTGGAATGAAAACAAATACTTGTAAAGAGTGGTGCTCAGTGGAGTTAAATCCAGCAGACGGTCGCAAGTGGTGTTCCTCAGGGCTCAGTACTGGGGCCATTCCTGTTTAATATCTTTATTGATGATCTTGACAAGGATATAGAGTGTAGTATCAGTAAGTCTGCAGATGACACTAAGTTAGGTGGGGGTATTGATCTGCATGAGGGCAGGGAAGCTCTGCAGAGGGACTTGGATAGGTTGGATTGATGGGCCAATGTTAATGGCATGGCCTTCAACAAGGCCAAGTGCCAGGTCCTGCACTTGGGCCACAACAACCCCATGCGTCGCTACAGGCTTGGGGAAGTGTGGCTGGAGAGCTGCCTGGCAGAAAAGGACCTGGGGGTCGACAGGCGGCTGAACATGAGCCAGCAGTGTGCCCAGGTGGCCAAGAAGGCCAATAGTACCCTGGCTTGTGTTAGAAACAGTGTGACCAGTAGAAGTAGGGAGGGGATTGTCCCCCTGTACTCAGCACTGGTGAGGCCACACCTTGAGTCTTGTGTCCAGTTCTGGGCACCTCAGCACAAGAGAGATCTCAAGGTGCTGGAGCATGTGCAGAGGAGGGCAACAGAGCTGGTGAAGGGCCTGGGGCATAAATCTTATGAGAAATGATTCAGGGAGCTGGGACCACTTAGTTTGTGGAAGAAGAGGCTGAGGGGAAACCTCATGACTCTCTACAACTGCTTAAAAGGGCATTGTAGAGAGGTTGATGCTGGTCTCTTCTCACGGGCAATTAGCAATAGAACAAGAGGGAATGGCTTCAAGCTGCAGCAGGGTAGGTTTAGGCTGGACATTAGGAAAGAATTCTTCACAGAAAGAGTGGTCAGTCACTGGAATCGGCTGCCCAGGGAGGTGGTGGAGTCACCCTCCCTGACTGTGTTTAAAAGTAGATTAGCTGTGGTGTTGAGGGATATGGTGTAGGAGAGAACTTTGTAGAGTAGGGCTGATGGCTGGACTCCATGATCCCAAGGGTCTCTTCCTACCTAAATGATTCTATGATTCTAATGAAAATACTCTGGTGCTTCAGTTGACCCTTTCCTTTCAGCAATAAGTAGAGATCCTATAGTAACCATGGGGTAGGAGAAAGGAAAAGATTCACACACAGTGATTCCTGCGGCTTATATAGTTTAATAAAGTCTGTGATCATAAAGTCTTGCACATGTGGTGCTGGGGCTAGAGACTGGCCAAAGTCACCTTGGCTCTCCTGAAGAGCATGGCCTGTTAGAGCTGCTTGGCAACGGTGAGCCCTACAGACATTACAATACCAATGTATGTGCTTTTTTGTTAAAATAATCCCATTTTTGTTCTATAACAAATAACTTGTCTCAATTGTTTGGACCAATGTCCCATTACTCTCCTGGTTGAGACCCCACTACTACCTACTCTTGTAGGTAGCTTGTGAGACCACCTGGAGTACTGTGCCCTTTGAAATCTTCAATACAGAAAGGACATGGACCTGTCGAAACAGGTCCAGTGGAAGGCCACGAAGATGATCAGAGCGGCTGGAGCACCTCTCCTACGAAAACAGGCTCAGAGAGCTGGGGTTGTTCAGCCTGGAGAAGAGAAGGCTCTGGGGAGACCTTATAGCAGCCTTTCAGTATCTGAACAGAGCCTACTGAAGAGATGGAAAGGGACTCCTTGTCAGGAAGTGTACTGACAGGACAAGGGGTAACAGCTTTAAATTAGAAGAGGGGAAATTTAGATTAGATACCAGAAAATTTCTTTGCTGTGAGGGTGGTGAGGCATTGGAACAGGTTGCCCAGGGAAGTTGTGGATGCCCCATCCCTGGAATTTTTTAAGGCCAGGCTGGATGGGGCTTTGAGCAACCTGCTCTAGTGAGAGGTGTCCCTGCCCATGGCAGGGGGGCTAGAACTCGATGATCTTTTAAGGTCCATCCATTCCAACTCTAACCATTCTATGATTCATTGCGATTTATTATTTACACTTCCATGCTCCAAGCTGGGCACTGGTAAATGCATAGTAACAGTCCAATGCTGTTAGATGAGTTTCTGGTGTAATTTGACGTGACAGGAGAGCACAGGGATGTGGGGAAAGCTAATGGAAATGCCAATAGGACCACTAGTTAGAGAAAGGCTTCTCGGAGTTGGGCTTCTCATGTGTTTATAAATGATCAAGGGATTTTCCATGGGCTGCCTGCTTAATGTGTCCAAGGACCTATCTAGGGATGCAAATTAACAAGTATTTTACTGAAATGCTAACAGACCTCTCAGAAATGGACATTTTCACACTTTTCAGGAATATATTTATGGAGCTTGTCAGGTAATGCTGTTTTAGTGCTACTGAGGACCCGTGAGGAGCAGCAGGTGTGTTTTTGGTGAGTTGAGAAGAGACTGGATCCGGTCAATGCAGCCGAAGGATGCGGCTGCGAGTCCTTGAGGAGAAAGAAAAAACTCAGAAATAGGAATGAGCCGTGGCTTGAAGCTATGGACAAGCAACTTCATGTGCTCAAGGTGCATTTGAAGTAAATCTCCATGAATCCCTGGTTTAAAGCTATAATTTGATTGTTCCGTGGCTGTTAAACAGTGAGTGCAAAGGTGGTGTTCTAGAATGTTGCTGGCTGCTGTTTCTGGCGAGATGAGGACGCTGGCTGGGAAAGGTCTAAGGTCCGCATTCTACTCCATTGCCCCGCCACCTGTGTTGNGTCCCCTCCCCTGAGGCGGTAACGGTCGCCTGAGGTGGTAACGGTCGCTCGGGGCGGGGCCGGTGAAGCGTTCAACGGTGAGGGCCGGCAGGTTGTAAAAGGATCGAAACTTCACTCCCAACTTTAGAAAGCTCTTGTAAACCTTACTCAGGCTGTTCTGCCCCTTCCTAAATACACAGTATGTATCTTAATGCTTGCTGGTGCTGCAGTGTGGAGGCCTAAGGGTGATAAACGGCGGCTGCCAGATACTCTGCCTGTTCCTCTCACCACGCAGAGCTCCACCTGCCCCACTGCTCTGCTGCCACCCTAAAAACTGGCTTACTGCGTTTTCAGTACGTTTATATACGTTGCGGGAGAGACACGCACCTGAAAACTGTGAGACATGGTGGCTCGAAGTTCGGTGAAGCAACAACCTCAACTCGCTTCTCCCCTCCTGGAGGCTGTTAGCACTTCATGTGTGCTGAGGCCTATGCGCTCCTGGGTACAGGCTTGGGTGAGAGGCTGGAAAGAGCAGGCGCCCAGCTTTCAGACTGGGATATTTTTACATTAAAATATGTTTGTGAGGTTTTTTTTTTTTTGTTTGGTTTTCTTTTTGTTCTCTGGATCTGCTCAACCATCTAGTACCTAGCATATTACATGAAACTTAATAGCTTTGGTTTGTAGAGCTGTTCTGCTTGTCCATCCATTCCAAAGGGGTGGGAGGGTGGTAAAGTAAGGGATGTTTGCTCCTGTTTTTTTCATCAAAAAGAGAAAAACGCAGTCAATAAAATAAAAACTGGGGAACATAACCTTGCAGCAGAACATATATATATATATATATATATATACACACACACGTACAAAGGAGGGTTTGCTAATCGCATATTGTGTGTTATCAAGTATAGCTGCCCAACATATCACATGGCTATTTGGCATTATAATGTGCAGGCACAGGATTTCCATTAAAGAAAAATATCAAACCCCAAAGGCTGTCACTGTAAACTGCTTCTAGTTGCTTTTCAGAGTAAAAGCCTTTTATCCTAATTTTTCCTCCAGTTTACTGACTTTCCTGTTTGTCCTCCTTCTCTCTTACTTTCTCTGATACCACAGGGCAAAAAAGTCAAAAGTCAACATGAATTTCAGAGGGCTATTTTCCATGCTAGAAAGAAAATCTGTTAGTACAGTATTTATCAAGAAAATGGTATGAGCAGCTAGGTTTCAGAAAATGAGCAGCCCAACCAGATGTTGGGAAGAGCTGCTTGTTCTTCAGGGTGTCCTACCCACTGTGACTAAGCCATTGGTTTCAGTTCTATGTTACAGGAATGCACAACTTGAATTGCCAGGGAAATGACCTTCCCATTGCATGGACCCTGGTGAGAACAGTGATGGCCAGCGTTGATGTTCATGTTTGATGGTCTGAGTTATTGAGATATCAAGGAAGTGCCATAGAAATGGTCAGAGGATTGGAGTACCTCTCCTGTGAGGACAGACTGAGGAAGACATTTCTCTTACGAGGAAAGGCTGAGGGACTTGGGTCTTTTTAGTCTGGAGAAGAGGAGACTGAGGGGGAAATCCGATCAATGCCCATAGATACTTACAAGGTGTTGATTAAGGGCCTTACAATCTGTTTTCACCAATGCATCTAAATAAGCTGGAGGAGACTGATGAACACAATCTGTAGAGACAGAAGGAGTGCAATCTACAAGGGAAACGAAAATTATGAGACTTTAGAAACATGATTTTTTTTTTCCTAAAGGAAACTTTAGAGTCAGTGCTGGGCTCACCCATGATGGCTCATTGTGATGGAATGGAGTGGAGCTTAGTCCCTTGGTCTATATTCCTCACTTCTTCCTCACCGGTGTGGTGCTACCTGACTTCCAGCACTGTGACAGGCTCTTCATGAAGGAGCCTTCAAGTTCTGGACTCCGGTCAGGTGGTGACCCAGGACTAAGATTAGTTTCTTGTTTAAAGCATCTGAGGTTACTTGTTTTCCTCTAGATATGGGTTACCGCAGAACTCTGGAGCACAGTACATACCAGAGTGTCCTGCAGAGACAGGGTTGCTGATGTCTTTTGGGCTAGTGCTGGCTTCCCTCCTTGTTCCTTTCATAGCAGCAGATATGAAGGGACTGGCTGAATTGCTTTCTATCTTTTGGGTGAACGTTTAGCAGAAGACCTACACCTGCCTCATGTAATTTTTTTAAGACCTACCTGGAATCTTGTGTCCCTTACTGCTGGGCTCCATCACACTTTGACTCTTAGTAATAAAGGTGTCCATAGTGTACACAAAGCTTTGAGAAGACGAGAGCACCTGCCAAAATAGCTGCCCTCTCAAGCTGCAGCTGCCTTTCCCCATCTCCGGTGCTTCAAAGCCAAGGTCTGGGCTCAGGTGTGGCAACAGCAGTCTCATTGCTGCCAAACAGGGAGGGCACACCATTTCTGTGTTCAGTGTGCTCCTGTGCAGGTAGCAGCTGGGTTCTTTTGTTAGAGCGTGGTGCTACTGACACCTGGGTGCTCTTCTACTGTGACCTGCTGTGTCCTTTTCAGAGATGCTGCTTAACAGCATCTAACTCCCTGTTCCATGGTAAGTGTGTCTCTGTTGTTCCCAGGCATGTGGGGTTGTTCAGCCTGGAGAAGGGATGGCTCCAGGGAGACCTTATAGCAGCCTTCTGCCCTCTGAAGGGGGCCTACAGGAAGAATGGGGAGTGCTAGTTCATTGAGGGAGTGGAGTGATAGGACACAGCATAATGTTTTTAAATTGGAAGAGGGGAGATTTAGATTAGCTATTAGGCAGAAATTCTTTACTATCAGGGTGGTGAGACACTGGAACAGGCTGCCTAGAGAAGCTGTGGATGCCCCATCCCTGGAAGTGTTCAAGGCCAGGCTGGATGGGGCTTTGAACAGCCTGGTCTAGTGGAAGGTGTCCCTGTCCATTGCTGGGGGGTTGGAGATCCATGATCAAGGTTCAAGGTCCCTTCCAACCCAAACCATTCTACGATTCTACGACCTTGTATTTGTATGCATTGACTCTCAATCCTTTATATTTGTATGCATTGATTCTCAATCAAAGGTGAGCTGCTTCTGTCTACCTCTGGCTCGCAGCAAGATGAGAGGCACAGGATAGGCCTAACGGTCAATTTTTAAAATAAAAGAAAAAGTCAAAATCACTTTTAAACTAGATTGCAGTGGCTCCTGAGCTCACTTGGAAGCAAAGCCCACTTTAAAAACCAAGCTCCAATGGAAGCTGAAATGAACACTCTGAAGTGCTACTTTGCATCAAATCTGTCTTTTCAGTGTGAAAGAGAGCCAAGAAAATAAGCAGGAGTTCTGGTTTAGGCTCATCTACAGAAAGACATGGAGAAAAATCCCCCTTTCATTTTCCCTTCTGATTAGGTTGTCCTGTTCAAGATGTGACATGGAGCCAACTTACACCAAAGTGATTTCATTTCTCAGAGATGAGAAAGTCAGAACAGAGAAGACCATCAGAGTTGGCAAGGTACCAAGTGAGAAGTACCAAGTCAAATCAAAGAAAACATAGGCTCCCCCACCTCCTCCAGCTGTGTCCTCCAGCTGAAATGAAAAGGGATGGTGTTGAAACACTGAAATATGTAGGCCCTTTAAGTCCCAAATTTGAAGCTGAGGGTACTGAGCGCTGCATCTCAGGCTGGTGGGTTAGTACTCCTCAACATGCCAGGGCTCAGGGTTAAAGAGAAGCCAGGACCTGCCTGGTGTACTTGCAAGATCAGCCCCTATTCCTGTAAGGAATACAGTTCTGTGCTGCTTTACTAAGGAGAAAAGGACAATGGCAAGGTTTGTTGTAATGTTACTGGTTAACAAAGTTCAAGGGTGAAAAAGGACAATAAGGATGGGATGATGAGAAGAAATAGTGTGTGCAGCAATTGTGACCTCCCAAACCAGCTGGGCTAACTGGGAGAGAGCTTACAGGAGCACAAACCCACTCATGTTAGACCAGGTTTTTCTAGAGACTGCTGAAGAGCTGTTTACTTGCTCTGCTGATTGCCTCTGGCCAATTTTAATCTTGAGAGTATGCCTGCCTTGTTCTCTGCTTTGATCTCTTTCCTTCTGAGTAAAAACACAAAGATGTTATTAAGATAAATTAGTAAAGACATCTCAGGAACTGGGTGGGAAATGCTGATCATCATCTCCCTTGGAGATAAAGTAATCCCCCATGTTCAATCAATTCGGAGCATGTAACACTCCTGAATAACTGCTTTGAAACATGGGAAAACAATGGTGCTCTATGAATTGATTGCATTTGGCCTAATTATAGAAGACCTTAGAATTACTTAGAAATAAATGGGAGAGAGTGCTGGAAATGTGCAGTGATGAACAGGCTACCATGGGCTGAGTAACCTTTATGTTGTGACATTAAATACCTTCTCTCAGTGCAGGTCTGCTTTCATTAATCATGAGCAAGGGAGTGGAAGTGCTCTGGAGAAAAATGCTGTAGAAAGTCTAGCAAAGAAAAACACACAGGAGTGCCTGAATCGTGTGGCCATGTTTCCATTTGAGAGCAGCCCTCAGGAGTGGTTTGGTGTTGAGCAAAATGAATGAAAGATGCGGTTTGGGGTTTTTTGTGCATCCAGTGCCTCTGTGCTGAGATATCAGGCCCATTTGGGAGTGCATAGGTTAAGCTGAGCAATTGGAGATGACAGATACCCTAAAAAGAGAAGATAAATTTAAGAGTTGTTATGAATAGAGAGAAGATTAATAGCTTCAGATATTTGGAAGATTGAGATAATAATTTCACCAAGAAATCTCTGATTTAGACTCAGCCTACAGCCATAATTTAAACCATTCATATAACAGCTTGTCAGTAATTTCTACTTCAAGAATAATCACTGATAGAAACAATCACCTATTGCCATAATTCCTCCTAAATGGTATAGTAAAGAATGCTTTGCATATTTGTCTATTTGCAGAGATCAGTGTAAATCTGAGATATAAAATAGAGCAATTAATGTGTGGTTGCTGTGATTTTTATAATTCATGAAAGTCCGTGAACAATTCACAGTGCCTCGAGGCCTGAGGGGCAGCATAGAACAGCAGGGTACCAGCAGAAAACAGGATGGGGTAGTATTCCTGGACATACAGCAATGCTCATAACTTTGTGTTGAGCTTGCCAGGGAAGCTAACGCTGTAAACCAAAACATTGTGGGGGTCTTTTAAGATTATGGGTTTTTTTCCTGTGGTAACTCCAAGGCTCCACTTTGACCTGCAGGCCTGATGTTGCAGGATTTCTAGGTATCAGCAGGTAGAAAGCCAAAGCATCTTTTGACAAGCATCTGTTTAGAAAAACTTGTACTGTAGGTAGCAGTGAAGACTATTGTAAATGTAAAAATCCCTGTATTTTTGTTTAAGAGTGAAACAGAAATGACAGTATAATTGGAGCTGGAATCAGTCAGGATAGGGGGAACCCGGAATTTGAGGAAATTGCACGTTTGTGACCTTGAACTTTCAGTTAAACATAGTTGAAGGTTCATTTTCTTCAAAAGTCTATTGTCTGACCTAAAATGAAGCATAAGTGAACTGAGCGCAAGCAGGATGTGTTTCCAAGGCACAGGAGTTGCTGTAAGAGTGCGGTAGGGAGCTGCACAGCAGGAGATAGTTTGAAGCTGGCACAAGGTCAGGACTGAGGGAAGAACAATAAAGGAGCTACAGCACAAAGTCTTATGATTTCTCCCTCCTTCCTCTTTTGTCCTAGGCTTTTCCTAGACAGATGCTGATGAAAAGCACAGTGTCCCAATGCTCACTTCCAGAATATGATAGCCTTGCAGTAGAAAAAGGGAGTAAGGAAGCAGCTCATCCAGCTATACACACAGCACTTGTTTCAGGTGGACTGTTCACTGGAATCTAGTGTTCAGGGCTGATGCAGATTTACAGCTCAAACTTAAAGGATGTATGTCAGAAATGACAAAACCAGCTTGGAGGTGACTTTTGTGGTTAATAAAATAGTAGCTTGCATTTAAATGGTATGTTTTATCTATAGCTGTTGGACTGCTTTCTTATAAAGTCTTGAGTGACACTTCTGCCCATATGTGGCAGGAGGAAGATCAATCCCAAGCCACAGATTACCAGTGACTCTCTTAAGGTCATGCTGGTGAATGAGGAAGAGAACCCAGTTAAACTGGGTCCTAGGACTAGGGGCCTATTTATAGCTCAGTGTTAAGCCAGGTCCTGCTCCTGGGGAAACACTTTCCTGCATGCTATTTGCTGGGCTAAAATGTGTAGAAAAAACAGTCACCAGCAAAAGAAACCTTGTAAGAATTTTGTGGTTTGTTTTGTTCCCCTCCCTCCCTTTTTAAAGCTGGCTAACAGAAGGGAAACAGTAGAGTTAACAATTAACACAGCTAAGTCAGGACAGATACAGCTGTTACCAGTAGGGATGTAAAGTTAAGTACTTCCAAGTGAAAATGAAGTTACTATGAAGAGGGGTCTGAATGAGCCAGTTCCCTCCACTGACTGTTTGTGAGATGTGATGATGTGGTGGAGCTCTTCGAGGATGGGCTACTTTTGTAGACTGTCTTGTATTTGAACTTTGTGTAGCTCTGTACCTCAGATTTTACTGTATTCATGGTAACATACGCTGCTGTTGTTTGTAACAGGACGGCGGTTTTGCAGGAGGTCTGTAAGGCTCAGGACTGAAGGCTTTGTCTGGGCTTGTCTTGGCCTGCCTGGGGCTTTGCTTAACTTGTTTAGCTGCAACAGCAATCTCCTAACGACCACGTGACTGTTACACAACGTGTTCTACTTTTGCTTAGCTTTGTACGGTTGTGTGATATAACCATGATTTTTATTTAGCTGAGAGTAACAAGCAGTTATTTAATGAAGAATATAGGACCCTAGCAAAACGACACAGTATAGAGGACTATAAACATGGTATCAATAGCAGAGGCCTCAAAAGGAAAGCCACTGGATGCACTGCAGGGGAGTTCAGATATGAGATGCCAGTAGAGGGCATGGGATGATACTTGAGACCCCACAGCTAGAAACAACGCATCACTGGTCAATGACTGACAGTGAAATAAAGGCAGACCTGGGAACTGAGTAAAACTGGTTTTAGGGGTAGCAAAGAGAACAGAAAAAAGTATGCAGTTCAGGTAAAACCTCATATATAGTGTGAAGCCAGTTACCTTCGGATCCAGGTGAGCTGTGGAAAGGTGAGTGTAACATTGGAGAAGGGGTAGAAACTAAACTGTTACACAGTTCTACCTGTATCATTATTGAGAGTTAATAGCGATTTTCCCTCCTATAATAATTAGATCAGGATCAATAATTCAGTGTTTGTGAGTTAAAGTTTCAGTGACAGTGACAATACGTTCTTGGCTTTGTTTGTAAGTCATGTGTCTTTTTGTCCGTACCAGGCTTTTGGCTGTAACGCTTTGAACAAAGTACCTCCAAATGTCTTCCTAAAAAGATTGTCATCAGTGCATTCAGAATACTCAGCAAAAAGCTATGGAGGTGAAATAACTCAGAAATTCCCTAAATTCAATGTGGCATGTTTTCCTCAGGTATTTATTTAAGAGAAAATGAATTGCTTATTTGTTCTGTAGGAATGTAATGACATTCTGAAAAGGCATCCCCGTGATTTAACTGTTTCAATCAAATATATATCTTTTACTGAGGGTGTTTGTTACAAGCCCTTCAATAAGCTTTGCAAAGCGATATTTACTCTACAACGTATGTTTCTGGGGGAAGGAAAGGTGAACGGATCACTGGTTATTAAGAGAAGAGCTCAGAAGTAATTTGTTATTGATTCCCCCATTGCCTACAGTAAATATTTCGTTCAGGTATTTCATGAGGCTGTATTCAGAATAATGAGTCGTATTTTAGTTTGCATCATAGCATGGATATGCTGCAGGAAACTTGCAATAAAACAAGATTTACTGTTATTTTTAGAATATGATTTGAATCAAATGCCTTTATAATGAAGTTTGGGACGTCTACTGTGACTTTATTTTCCCTTAGCAAGTATGAATATTAAAATACCTTATCATAAAACAAGCCTCTAATTAAGAAGCATTTTTATATGTAATTTACAACAATCTGGTGGATTTAGTGGAATATGTCCACATTTTCTAGTTCAGTTTAAATATACCTCTTGAAAAATCTTCTAGAGCATCAATCAAATTTGCTGATAGTGAAATTTTCATTTGGTGAATTTTGATGACAAATTTGATTCAAAACAGAGAGATCTCCGTAACTGAAACTTTGATTCTGATTCTGATAGTGCAGCTGTTGGTTATCAGATAAATTTCCATTAAGATACAATATGAAAATTGTACCTCTGAGAAGTAGAGTTCTGGATTGATTTCTGAAGTCTAAGTTGCCAAGATCTTGTGATGTGAGGTCCTTTTTCCATGTCAGGCTTCCTCTTGCAAGCATCTCGGGTTTTGAGCTGCAGCTCAAATTTCTTCCCTGAATTATGGTACCTGGCTTGCCATTTTGTATTACAGTACTGGGACTTTATCCCAGAGAAAGTGGGACAGGTGGTGATAGGAGGAGATTTGGGTTTACCAACCACATACTACTTCTTTGCAATTGCAGGATTGGACAAGTTATCTTAAGAGCCCATAAAGATAAAAAACCCAAGGAGGGACAGTGGCCAGCCATCCTCATTAGCTGTTGCTGCATCGGCAAATTTCATTAAGGACAGTGTAGTGATGGATCATATCACAATATCTTGCGTGAAATGAATCAGTGTCTCTTCTTCCTGCCTGCTCCTGTGGTACTTGTCTCATTGCCTCCGGAAATGGAACTTACCAGCTCTTTCCCAGATCCCATGGGCTGCCAACCTGGACCACAGAACATAACTGGAAATGAAGATGTCATTTGAGAAGTTCCAATTTTCATTTCTCTCTCTCTCCCTTTCTTCTGTCCCGAAGGTTAATGTGGCCTGCAAACGTCTTCATGTCTGAGGAGTATCTGTACACCTTCTATCACCTTGCTAAATGCAAAGGAAAATAAGAGCCCCCTACTCTTAAGCAGAGATGGAAATTTGACAGTAAAGGAATTATGCTGAGGATCCATGTGTGTACTCTTAAAAAAGAACTTTTGTGTACTTAACACATCCCAGTAATAACATTGAATTATTTCTGGTTTTTGTTGTAGTTATTATTTACTGCAAAAAAACTATAGGTGACAACTAAGGACAGAAAGTGTAATTTAATAGAAATCTTGAAGCTACCTACAAGTTAAGTAGTTAATTTGCATTTTGTTATCTTCCTTGCTGTTCTTGATGGCATCTTCTGTATTGGACCACATTCCCTCCCTCAGACAGTGTCTGCTACTGTATCACTTCTCTGTCTTGCTGAGCTGCAGAACGGCTCTGTTGGTGGGGCAGGAACTGCAAATCCCACACTTCAGCCTCCTATCACTGAATCAAAGGAACTTCCTCCAGTGTAATTAGTACTCACCTACTTGCAACTATCCTCTGATGTGGGAATCATACTCCAGACTTGACAGTGCCTCCCAGGGCTTCACAGGGGATGAGGCAGTTCTTACCTGGGGGCTATAAAAACCCCCATTGGAGCCTCTGTCCTGCTCTGTAGTTTTTTAGACTGCTCAGAGAGGTGCCCCCAGCACAGGGGCTGCAATACATAAGCATCCCAGATTGGGGTGTAGCTCTGATGGGAAGTCAGAGTCAAAACAACTGAGCTTCTTGTTGCTGTGTAAAAACCATCAATGTCTGGATCTCTCCTTCCACCAGCTGACTTTGCTCTTTGGACTCCTGTTCACCTTCCTCCTGCCCCTGCCTCTCTCTCTGCTATGGGCAATATAAACAACATGAGTCCTGGCTCTTGTCAGTGGTAGCAAGAGAAAAGACCTGCTCTTTCTGCACAGACCACATGCAGTAGGACCATAAGGAAAAAGAAAATGCTGCCTTTTCCTTCTGATGTGAGCATCCTGTGACAGTCTAGGATTGACCAAGCTAGTGCTTGCTGTGTGCATCTCTCTGGAAATGTGTCTGGGTAAAAATTTTTTTGGTGTGTCTTGAAAATGGCAAAGGCTGGCAGCTTGTCTTGGTCTCAAAGAGAAGCTGCATCCTCCCCCAGAGTGTGTGTGCTTTTTGTCAAGGAATGCGGGCCCCCTTATTTGCCTGCCTTGTGAATTACCTGAAATACAGTCGATGGATAGCACCTGTCAGCACATTTCACTAGACAGCTCCAGAGAAAAAAAACAGTTTAAATAATCATCTCTCTCCCCTGTGCATCAGGAAAGAGCGATAAAAAGTGGAGATGAAAGACTATTGAAGCCTTAGGACATTTCATCTCTTTTCCTTGGGGCAAATGCAGGTCTCTTTCCTATAGTAAATACATTTCAAGCTGTTCAGTTCTAAATTTATTTAGTGACAATACTTCTGAGGCTTCCCTGGAGAGGTTATTTTGTAATTTAATAGATGCCACTGTTGGGGATTTTTTTTTTTTGTTCTAATTTACTAAGCACTCAGTGGTTTTCATCTTTAAAGCACATTACAGACATTAAATAATCTGCAGACAGTTACTGAGCGGTAGCTAAGCCACCACCTCTCTCACCCTGAGCCTTTCTGTTAATAACTCTGCAGGAACTCCATTTAACTTCACTCAGACATGTTTTTCTGCAGTTAAATGGGAATTTGCAGTATGGTAAAATGGCAGGTCAGGCACAGAATTTTGTTTTTCTTTCTTGCATTGTCATTTTAAATCGTGTACAACTTGCTCATCATTTCAGTGGTTCCTATCGTTCAGCCCTAATAGTATTTTCCTTTTGCCAGCTGCATCTCGTTGCTCTGAGCTCTACCCCAAGCAACACTTCTTCCTTTACCTTTTGAGGTGTGAGAAGCATGCACGGATGATTATCTGATGTAGCCTTGTCATTGCAGGGGAGCTCGGTTCCCTCTCCTCATTTTGCCATGCCTGCCCTCCTTCTGAAGTAGGCCATCATCTGTGCTGACATCAAACTTGTCTGGCACCTCTGAGGACCAGCTTGCAGTCACATCTGTGTTTCGTCTCTCCTCCCGGCAGCAAAAGCTGCTTCGTTGCCCCAGGCAGCTAGAAAAATTGCTGCTGTCTCTCCTATGTGCCACTCTGTGTAGAATGGCAACTCCACTGCAGCTCAGAACAACCTCCAAATCTAAATAGCTGAGAAACTTACTAGAAAGATACAGGTCTCAGGAGATGACACCAGGATGGAAAAATTTACAAAGAAACTCTATCATTGATTATCAACAAATTGAATGCCTTTTGTTAGCCTGTTGTCTGAAATGCAGACAGCTGGCCTGGGGCCCTGCTAAGTTGCCCTGTGTCTTTGTATCCTCTCCCTGGCTGCTGGGCTGTAGGTGAGGAGAGGGAGGTGGACGGTGATCCACCCAGCTCTGTGCTCTCAGGGGGGTCCCTCCGCTTTCTGCGTGAACCCAGAGGCGGTGCCAATGTGGGATTTAAAACAAATTGGTCAGAAAACCTGGGAGGCTGCTTGCGAGGGTCATGCAGTGGTCCTGTCTCACCTATTTGGAGGCTTAAACAGGGCTCCAGGCATCTATTACACTTGGCCTCTTGTGTTTGAGGGCATATGTGTTTGGACTAGATTTTGACACAGAGATATTATAAACCAGCTCTTGACTGGGACGGTGGTCCTCTCTCTTCAAGCAGCAGTTCAAGAGCTCTTGCATGCTTTCAGGCAAGAATTGCCTCTGCTGTGCCTGTGTGAACTGTCCTACATTTCTGCTACCTTGCAATGTGTGCACGGCTAAAAATAGCCCTGGCCTTTTAAGCATCACATTGCACACTGAGCACTTACCTGGTAGTCGGCAAACAACCGGCTCATGTAAATAGGAAAATCAAGGCAGCGATCAAAAGAGCATTTGTCCGCTTTGTTTTCCTGGTAATTCCTCTTGTGGATTGGGCTGTCATTTGAAATGTAGTGAGAGCCCATGTATTTAGCTTGTACCGCTTCCAGATGGCAGGTTCAGCTGTTTCACATCTTATAATCTTGTATTTCAGGGCAGTATTCAAAACTCTTACCTTTTTAATAGTTAACTCCAGGACAGAATTACACACTGCCTCAAACCCAATAAATAGCTTCAAGGAGTATTTGCTATAGGACCTTCGTTTTTTCATGTTCGAGTTTGCCTCCTGTTTTCGCTTGGGTTAGCCTGCACCTTGCAGAGCCATATGTTACCCTGACACACCTGGCAGAGCAGATCAGAGTTTAGTCTGAAGTTGTATTTCAGGTCAGCCAGAAAACACAGTTTCAGTCACTGTCATAAACGTATTCAAGTCAAAAGCCTAAAAGAAAAATATCTGTATATTTGGATTATTAGCTAATCTGCTCTGCTGAACAGCACAGAACGGAATACTGCCCACCAGCTTACTGAGAGTAAAACTGGTGTCTGAATTTTGGGACGACGATCTTGGATGGAGGCTTGTATCCCGCATGCTTTCATTGATAGCACATGTCTTCTATTGGCACTTCCTCTGGGAGGTTGCTCTCCATTTTGGTTTTGTCAGCAAGACTGATGCCAGCCCTCCTGAGCATCCCAAGTCCAGTATGTGTCCCTGACAAAATCCCTAAATCACGCTACAGTAGCTGTTGCACATAGACTTCCAGAAGCTGTTCCATAGTTTGGGAGTGGGAATATCTGTCCACAGTGAAAGTAATGGCACAGGACAGTTTTGTGCACCTCCCTGTCCAAAACTGAAATGCACAACTGGATGGAGATCCTGTTGGCATGAAGAAAATTGGGTGTTTTAACATTATTCCATGGTTTGAGGTTCTCTGAACTCTTGCTTCCATCCCTTTGTCTTTCCTGCTCTCAAAATCTGTGCAACCAGGCAACAAAGCCTGTTGGAGTAATTGATTTACTTCAGTTGTTTACATTAGCAAACCTAATGAAAGCAAAACTACTGCAAGCAATCTTAAAATAGTGACAAATCTTGTTTTTCAGTGGTGTTCTGATCTTGGGCAGGCAGTTTCTAGGGATATAAATCTATGCACTGCAAGCAGCAGAAAAAGTACAGGCAGGTGATCATTCAATTCAAATGCATGGTACATATAAATGATCGTAGCAAACCCTTCTGTTAGCATTCAGTCTGCATGAATTTTATGATTAACTTTGTAATGTAAACAGGAAAATTGCAGTATTTTGAATTTCCATTTAAAGATGCCAGAACTAACAACCTGTCTGTTGCTCTGTGGTGCAGGACTAGAAGGAGAATAGATGACATTTTGTTGTCTCAAGGGACTTGACTTTGAATGTTCTTGCAGAAGAGGCAGTGGTAACAAACATCCCTCGGGCTATTTGCCCTGGCTATACCTCTTACGCCCTGGCACCATGTTAAGCATGTTTTCAAGTGTGTATCTTTAAAGTATGCCTGCCCTGAAAAAAGCTGCATTGCTTTTCCTGTCATTTACTTTAATTTCCTTCCCTACATTTGGTACTGCTGGGAGTGAATAAAAGGGCTGGAATCTCCACTACTTGCATTAAATACTAGCAGTATTTACAAGTACTGTTAGAAGTAAATTATCCGTCCATCCAACCAGAAAGGCTAGAGAAGGTTTAGAAAAGTCTCCCTGACACACCAGCTGGGACTGCAGGCCTTCTCTGATGGAAGCACTGTGGATGCTTGACTGGGTCATATCTGTTTATCATGTCTGATTTATCCTTTCCTAAGATAAACATCCCACACCAGTCAGTCTCTTTTGAAGTAAAAGAGTGTCTGTGCCTCCAGTTGTTCTCCCTTCATCCCACCCTGTGGTCTAACATCTGATCATAAAACCCAAAATGAGTTAACTTAGATATGAGTGGTATCAGTCAGTGTTCAAACTGGATCATTTCAAAGATGGATGTTTACAGGGCTCAGCACAAACAAGACCGAAATGGCCACTTTGTGCTAATGGGGTGATAGCTAGTGAAGGATGAGAAGTAAAGTTTACATTTATACAGCACAAAACTGGAACGTTCCCATGAAATCTTCAGAACTTTGGTCCTCCACAAGTGAATTGCTGGGAAATAGATCTCAGATTTAATGAGAATTCTGAAAGCAATCCCTAAAGCCAACCCCTTCCAGGGTGCTTCAAGGTACAGAACATGTCTGTGATACACAACCAAGTGGCTCAGTAAATATCCTACAGGATGAACTTTGTCCCAAGAGGAAAAGGGACAGGATTGCGCTGCCGATGACTCTTGCCCTAACAGTTGGTTTGTGCCTATTGTCCATCCAGGGAATTACCTGTGAAGGGTCTGGAGAAAGAGGAAGGGACCAAAACCCCTAGTCCTTTTAGTACAAAGGCCCCCAACTTTCATGTTCTATGTGAGCATAGCAGTAGAACAGCAGAGATGAAGGGTATTGCCAATGTGTTATATGAGGCATACGACTTCAAGCACCCTGTTAATAATGTTTCTATTACGTTTAGTGTTACAGCTTAAATTTAAGAGCTAGATTGGCTCAGAAGGTCAGTATAAATAATTTAGAGTATTTAGAGGAGTCATGAGAAAAGTATTTAGGTTTTTTTTTTTAAACAACGCAGCAGTTTTATGTTTGTTGCCACGTTAATCCCTCATAAACATGTTTTCATTAGCATTCTTTTTTATTGAATGCTAAGATTATTGCAAAATGAAGGTCATAACGAAAGCTTAATACCATACAAAACTGCAAAGAACCCTGCTTACTGCCTGTGCTAATTACTGCCAAAACCTTATGGCTAGCAAGACTGCTGGAACAATCTGCCCAAGTGGACTTCAACATTGCGCTTATGGACAACCAGAATGTCTGGGGGCTTCCCCCTGGCTTGTATGCAAGTAATTTAGGAGAAATTTGGGAGCGATGAGAGAAGAGTAACTTGGCCCCAAAGAGCAGAAATGTCATGCTCCCAGTGGACCTGGTTAGGGTGGAGCATTTTCTATGATATGGGAATCATAGAATGATATGGAGTTGGAAGGAACCTCTGGAGATCATTGGTCCAACCCCTGCTGCCAAAGCAGGTCCACCTAGAGCAGATTGCACTAGGTGTAATTCCCCCCCGGAATGTGTCCGGGTGGGTTTTGAATGTCTCCAGAGACTCTACCACCTCTCGGGGCAGCCTGTTGTAGTGCTCCGCCACCCTCAAAAGTGAAGAATTTCTCCTCCTGTTTGGATGGAACTTCCTATGTTCAAGTTTGTGCTCGTTACCTCTTGTCCTCTCACCGGCACCACAGAAGAAAGACTGGCCCCATCCTCTTGACACCCACCTTGTAAGTATGTATGGGCATTGATCAGACTCCTCCAGACTAAGAAGACCCAAGTTTCCTTATAAGAGTTATGTTCTAGGCCCCTAATCATCTTCATAGCCCTCTGCTGTACCCTCTCCAGCAGTTCCCTATCCTTCTTGAACTGGAGAGCCTGGAACTGGGCACAGTATTGCAGATGAGGCCTCACCAAAGCAGAGTAGAGGAGCAGGATAACCTCTTCAATCTGCTGTTCACACTCTTGATGCAGTCCAGGCTGCCATCGGCCTTCTTGGCCACAAGGGCACATTGCTGGCTCATGGTCATGCTTCCTGGCATCCCCAGGAGGTGAGTGTCCTGTTCAGTGTAAACGGTTGTGTTTTCCTTAATTTCAAGCCCTCTGTATTCCTCAGCTTTGGTAGTTAACAAATAACTTGGTGAATTCTATACAACTTTGCCATGCTCCACCCAGCATCGGGGCCCCATTGTTCAGGAAGAAAACGCATTTCATTCCCCCATTACTGGATGCCATGTATGCATGGACAGATAGGGAAAGGCACGTGCCTTTTCTACATGGAGAAATTATGGAGGCTTAAATAAACTCCTATTAAAATCGCTTTCATTAGAGTAGCACAACCCTCCCTGATGCATATAGACTAGTTAACATCTGGCTAGTACTGATTTTTTGGACATCAGTGACTGGATGAAGCAGGTAGCTTCCTGTCTTGCAGTAACCATGTACGCATTAATTGATTTTTGTAAACCCTGTTGAAAACCTTTATTAGAACATGTAGCACAAATATATTATTTGTGTGATTTTTGCTGTGAGAGTTAAAAACATAAAAAATTGCGGTAAGACCAAAGTTATAGTAATTATATAGCTTTTTAGGTTCTTGGGGGACAAAAGGATGGGTTTATTGGTTTTGATATCTATATAAACAGGAGAAAATGTGCCTAGATTAGTACAATTTGCACATGAAACAGTGACAGCGTCATGTTAGCCCGTTCTTAGCACTTGAACAGACTGAGGCATTCCTGAAATTAACAGTCAATGTTTAAAATAAATTTAATTTAGCTGGTGCTAGTGATCTTCTAATGAATGCAAATTCTCTGATGAACATGGGCAGGTATGGATTTTGGAAGGAAGAAAACGCAGTGATTTCCTTTTGGTATGTGCAATGTTTGTCTTCCTCCTCGCTCTGGGTAGGTGAGCCCTCGGGAATATGCTTTGGGTGCCTTTATATACGAGCTCTTCAACTTTGCGAGGGGAGAGAGAGAGAAATACAGCCAAGCAGTTGCTGCTGAAGGTAACCTGTCCAAGTACAAGTGCTTTTCCTTTTTTCTGTAGATCTTCTGCATTGCTGGCTGCTGGCTTTGGCAGTCAGACCTCCTGCTCACTTTGGACACACACGTGGTAACGGGGAAGTGAAATGGCCTGCCTGCAGTTAGAAAGCAGAGTGTCTCATTCCCAGAAAGTTCCTGCTCTTCAGCCTCAAGACTATTTTTCTTTTCCAAGGGCAGTTCCCTTTCTGCTTAAAGAAGAGATATGTCTACTTTAATGACTGTAGTCTAGAAAAAGGGGGTTTCAGTCTGTGCTCAGACTGCTAGATTCTGCTGGTGCTTTCTAATGGATCTGTGGCAGCTGTTGAGGAAAATCAGAGTTGTTATCACTAGGCTCAAGTGCACTGTACTGGAATCTTCAGTCCTCATGGAAAATTTTCAGTCCCACATATTTAAAAAATGGAAAACCATTTGCAAGTGTAATTTGTAAGAGCTGGAATAATAGTTCTTATGAGGAAAACTCTGCAGAGTAAATGTGTCCCCCAGCTGCCTTGTAATCATCGAATGGTTAGAGTTGGAAGGGACCTTAGAGATCCAGCCCCCCTGCCTTGGGCAGGAACACCTCCCACTACAGCAGGTTGCTCAAAGCCCCATCCAGCCTGGCCTTAAACAGTTCCAGGGATGGGGCATCCACAACTTCCCTGGCTAACCTGTTCTGTTTCCTTACCACCCTCATGGACCACCCTCACGGTAAAGAATTTTTTTCTAGTATCTAATCTAAATCTCCCCTCTTTCAATTTAAAACCATTACCCCTCATCCTATTGCTACACTCCCTGCTCTGTCAGCCTGGCTTCATAGGACAGGTGTTCCAGCCTTCTGATCATTTTTGTGTCCCTCCTCTAGACTCTGGATTTGTTCCAACGGGTAGGTCCTTGACCTTCTTACGTTGGGGACCCCAGAGCTGGATGCAGTACTCCGGGTGGGGTCTCATGAGAGCAGAGTAGAGAGGTAGAATCACCTCCCTTGACCTGCTGGCCTTGCTTCTTTTGATGCTGCCCAGGATGTGGTTGACTTTCTGGGCTGCAAGCACAAATTATTGGCTCATGTTGAGCTTTTTCTTCACCAGTACCCTTAAGTCCTTCTCCTCAGGGCTGCTCTCAATCCATTCTCCACTCATTCTGTATTAGTTCTAGGGTTTGCTGTGTTCCAGCTGCAGCACCTTGCACTTGGCCTTGTTGAACTTCATGAAGTTTGCCTGGACCCACCTCTCAAGCCTGTCCCATCCCCTCTGGATAGGAACTCTTCCCTCCAGTGTGTCAACCGGTCCAAACAGCTTGGTGTCATCAGGAAACTTGCTGAGGGTGCACTTAATCCCACTGTAATACCACAAGAAGTTAAATTCTAGACACTTTTATAAATGTTGAATCCATCAGTATTAACTATTTCAATCTTTGTATTTTGATTCATATTTGTGGTAATGATTATTAGTTATATAATCCAATATTAAAATAGTATATTGATTAGAAATGCAATATTCTAGAGACAGGATAAATTTTGCACTTTTAGTGATGTGACTTCACTACATTTTAGTGTTACAGTGCTGACATTTTATTTACTCTCCAAAATGAAGAGATCTCTATCTATTTTTGATGCATGGGCAGCAGTTTTTAGTCATTCTATTAAATTTTGCTTTTTAAAATTTGTGCAGTCCCTGATCTGGGGAATTTATACAGACCCAGGACCCCTGGGAAGTAAATCTCTGGGCAGCTTCACAGGGGATTAGGCCAAGCTGGGCAATGCTTTTGTTAGCAGGCAGATGTGCCAAGAGGGCAGCAATTCATTCTTTTACCCCAAACACAGTGTTTAAGTTTCTTGCATTCAGTTTTGTAATAAAATCTCCTACTTCAAAGCAGGACTAGCTCAACAGCTCTTCCAAAAAGAGCGGCCAGAGTCATTAGTGAATGCACTAAGTGGCTTAATTGCCATCGATGGTTTGAAAGTATTTTTAAATTTTGGTGGAATTGTTTGGTTTACAGGGTGCATTTTAAAAGTGGCCTCTGTCAGCAGAGATCAGAGTAAGAAAATGAGTACAGAGAGGCTTGAACCACAGGATCTGAAACAAAAACGCAGCCTTGAAAGTCTGGGTTGTTTATATTCAGGGCTCCACATAATCCAGTGGTAGCGAGGGATGGCAGGCACCTGTTTGGATGTTCTTCCAGATTTCCTTAAATATGAGAACAAATTTTAGATCTGGGTCTAGTTTGGGCCCATTTGCAGTTACAACAGCATACAGCTGTGGGAGAGCAGTGACAGAAAGGCAAAGGTTGCATGGAAGAGTAATTATTCATAGCTACAATGCAGGAATAGACACAGTATTGGGAAGGTTGCTTAGCAGCTGGATTCACACAGTCCAGCCTTGGCTGTGTTTTCATTGAGGATCTAATGTGCCTTCTCTTAAAGTAAAACTATTCATGGTGTAGGAGGACATACTTCAAGAGAGAACAACTCACCGGGCTTTTCTTATAATCAAAGCACAGTCACTATCCGCTTACGGCTGATCCTAATATTCAAGTTGAAAGTGGTGCTCACCACATCAGCCGGCTTTTCAACCAGTGCTTTTTACAAGAGGCTACATCTTGCAGTTTTTGCTCTCACTGAATGTTTTCCAGCCTCATAGCCTTGGTGGAAGGACTCATGGCCAGAGCCAGGCCACTGCTGGCACTGATGTGGCTAGCCACGGGGTGCCTGGTGATCTCCACCTTCCCACGAGTGAAGCATTTGCAGCTCTCCCTTGGCCTGTGCTCTTCAGGACTCCTGCTTGACAGGTGCTTGGAAGCAGCCTACAAGGATCATAAGCAGAGGTGTTTGTAATGGTTTTTGTCCTCAGCAACTCATCCCTCCCATTTCTCCCTACTGCTACTTGTCTAGCAGCAACTGCTCAACAACAACGGTTTGCAGGTACTAAGATAATTGGCACTGATTTAAACTGCCAAGCTGTAAAATGAAATTACATACACCAGGAGCTGGCTCAGAAACTGCAAAGGTGTCCAGGTGGCTGTGGAGCAGGAATCTTTGCTGGCCATCCTGCAGCAGGTGAAGCATGCAAGAAAGTGAGAACATCCAAGAAAGAAACAGAGCAGGTAACTGGGGCAGAGATCGTTTTGTAATTTCAGTCTCCACATCTGAAAATAGAGCTGGCAGTGCCAGCAGGAATTTTAGGGGTGGAAAGCCCTGTATTAAACCCCATGTCACTATAGAACATCACATGTCAGCAGAGTGCCGGCTCGGTGTTGGAAAAAGTTAATAGTGAAATCACAAGCAAAAATAAGGTCACTCCGTGTCTTCAGTTTTACATGTGTAGCTTTTCAAGGTTTTGATATAGAATATTTTTCACTTTTTCTCTTTTTTTAAAGTGAGCTTTTTTCCCCGTGTTGGCTCAGTGTGCATGCGTGCATGGGACTGTAATAGACACAGAGGAGTCACAGAATGAGTATTCATTATACTTGAATGCAAAGTATAATATAGAACTCATGGGCAGTTGAGACTCATACTCTTATTAATGACATTTTTCTATATTATAATTCTAGCAATAAAGATAATGGTTATCCTTGCTTCTGCTGCTCCCCATAACGCATTCTGTGGTGTACAGAGCAGACAATGGTTCTCTAGGGGAACTGGGCACAGCTCATCCACAGCCTCAATTACCACTCTGAATATTGTGTATCCTCTTGTGTAGCACTGTAGCTTGGTGTTCCTCTGCTGGCTGCACATCACCTGGGGGTTTCTTCTTTATTTTTCCTACCTGCCACCCGCCAGAGAATAGGTCATATACATCAGAAAGTGACATGAGAAAGGTTGCACCACCTCCTTCCAAGATTAAGAAAAGCCAAGCAAGGAAACTAACTTTAAATCGTGTAGGATGTAATTGCTCCCTCCTGCACTTTTAGCTGTCTTTGATCTTCCACTATTGCTTGCTCCCCATGCATGCTTTGGCACACAGGACCAGGGGAGGGCTGGGGATGGGAGGGTGAACGGTGGTTGTCTCTGTGTCATTGAATTCAGCTGATGTGAGACATAGGGCAGAGAGAGGTCCCCATGCATGGGGCCTGTGGAGGAAAATGTATGCCTGATTATGGATCTACCCAGCAAAACCACTGCTCTGCTCTCCATGTGCTACAAATCCCTGCAGGCCACTTGTCTTAACATCCCCTCTGCATCAGGAAAGAATCTCCTAGACTGTCCTGAAATGACTTGGTCTTAATTTAGTGACCCCAACAACTTATACAGCAGCAAAGGTAGTTCAGATGGGAAGATTTATGCTAGCTTTTCATTTTCACAGTGCTCTCTCTATCAGGTATCTGCCCTGCTGGGGCTCAAAGTCTGCAATAAATATATGGGGAAAATTTTTAGGAAGTCTTTGCTACTGTCTATATTACATAGGACTGCTGGCAGATGTTCAGAGAGTCCAGAAGTAGAATGCAGCTCATAGGATGTATTAATGAAGAGGGGTTAAAACAGGCAATTGTTGGGTTTGGGTTGCTTGTTTTGGCCTTCCCCTTCTCCTTCCCCACCTTTTTTTTTTTTTTCCCCAAATCTATTGACAGTCTATTGGAGGCAAAAGGCATTATGAACCTAGTTTAATAATTATTTTATTTTGGAACTCATCTTGCTGTAGTAGATATCGCAGGCAGAGATCTTTCCTGGCTCACTTCCAGATGTTAAAATTAAGGGAAAATATGTAGGTGCAGAGAAGAGTTTCAGAACTTGCCAAGTGAAAAGTTGAAAACCAAGCATTTTTAATGATCTTCTGCCCAGTTAAAAATGAATATTCTACTTTGGCACTGTTCTGATGTTCATCACTCTTTGAGAAACATGCTGCATAATTGCTGCAGCGTGTTTTTTTGTTTCAGGTAAGGAAGCTTGTGGGATCTGGCTGAGTGGTTATAACACAAGGCTAGAAGAGTGGATATCTGTCTTCTCTTACCCATGTTGCTACTGAATCTTGTCTAGTTACTTCACTTTTCTGTGCCTTATCCTTCACTATACTAAGACTTTTATCAGGTATTTAGAACAATATAGCCCTAAAGAGTTGTGTGTGAGTACTGGATGTATATGTTGGTAATCATATGAAGCTAACATTACAATGACTTTTAAGATAAGATCTGCTTCTCCTACTTACCTTCCAAGTGGCAAATTGATTTCAGACATCAGTTGGCCACTGTTGGTTTGCTCTCAAGATGCTTGCCTTAATTTTCTGGTTTTGGTTTCACATTCAATGTCAATATATCTGTTGTTTGCTCATTGTGTACATAAGGGCCTGTAACAGCTTCAGCATTTGTCCCATGTCTGGAGACTTTGCTACTATTCTGTTATGATAAAAATTCCCCACTTCCCGTCAGTGGTAACAGTCAGGTTCCACTCTGAGGTCATTTTGAAACATTTCTATTTTTCCTTGCTAAAGGAAAATATTTACTTGTTTATTATCCGCTGTGAAGTCAAGGTTTTACTGTTCACAGAAATTAATGACTTACTCTCAATGCAATTCTTTTTTCCAAAGCCTGAGGAAAACCACTTGTAATGGAAATTAGCAATGGCTATTACTGAAGAGAGGAACAAAATGTTTCCTTTTTATTATGTGTCCTATTAATAGTTACCAAGAAATGTCAGGTGGCAAAGTAGAAAAAGCAGATAACATCAAGTCATGTTTTAATCTTATTGAGTACCTTGCAGTGATGAACCAGAAGAGACCTTAATTATGCAGTTTCAGGACTTAAATAGTCTTGCTATTGTAGATAATTACATTTGCAACATGCCTTGAAAGTGTTAGTGGAGTTATGAAGCTGATACTAAACTAAATTTCTCATTTAATGCTTCCACACAGAGGCAGTGATATATCTCTGAAAATGTGAAATTAATTTCTCAAGTAGCGGTATTACCGCTTTTTTCAGTTTAAGGTTACGTGTGCCTCAGAGGTTGTTTGTGTCTGTCCTCACATTTTATTCAACTGGGGAAAGAGAAAAGAGGAAGGTTTTCATGTGACTCAAAATGGAGACAGTTTACCCAGCCATTGTACCTGAAGAAATTAGTGTTTTCAACAAAATTACATTTTGTAGGCAGTACTGGTCTCTGGATTGCACTCACAACTTAGTCATTTCCTCCCTAATAATTAGGCAAAAGAACAAATACGACTTTATATGATTTTGAATATGGCAGAACAGTGATTTGTTGTTTCACTGGGAACCTCCTCTGCCTTTTGTGTATTGTAGCGAGGATGGAAGTGCTAATGCCTGAAAATTTAAGCAAATGTTTTCCTTTCAATTTTGTCTCTCTCTCCTAACACCCCTGAATATTTTCCCATTTTTATTTTTATAGCTTGAAATTACAGCCATTGTTTAGCAATTATTGAATTGTATTTCTTATTTTTCTCAGCAATCTTTTGCCATTTAATCTCTCTATATTGTACAAATAGATCTTTAAGTGCCAAGTATAAGGTGGAACTCAGAAATACAATGTATAATAAATGTTAAAGTGCATAAAGAGCCATAGGGTTTCAGCAGAAATACAGTGGGATACAATGAGAGGCTCGTCTCCTCAGCTGCACTGTATTTTTTTTTTTAATATACTAGAAGTCACTTAGCATCAAATTACCTTCTTCTTCTTAGGAATTTGTTAAGGAAGAAAAAAAATCCTTTTCAAAAAGTGTCCCTTGTTGATTGTACTCTTAGGGGACTGAACAATGCACCCTCCTGCAAATTCCCCTTCATTTGATTTTCTGCTGGTGGCAACACCTCAGACTTCTAGCGGATTCAGAGCCAGGCTGTAGTGACTCATTCTGGCAATTTTCTGGCACATCCAAAAGATGGGTGAAACTGCTGGATCGGTATGAAACTCGGCACCATCTGTTTTATTACAGTGCACAGTGCTAGGAAGAGGTCATAATCTGTATATATGCCTCATAACTCAGTGAGAAGGATGGATGCAATGTTATTACCCTCTGCATTTTTCTTCCGCGTGGTGCTTTTCCTCACGGTACCAAGTGCCTGCGGGTAAAAGAAAGTGACAGGATTGCAGGGAAAGCCAGTGACCTCTAAAGGCCACCACATTCCTGCTGTCACAAGGATGGTACTTTGTCACCATATTTGCTATCACAAGTGAAGTACTTGCTTGTTCTGTTCCCTATTCACTTACTCAAGCCATTGAGCAAACCAGTGTGAGAGGCTGCACATCAGTATTCAAGACACACCAGGATGTGAGGAATCTGGAAAGGGGGGCTTGGCTTGTTCCCATTTAAATGGGATTGAAATTGCTGAGTAGCTAGTTCTCATAAAGCCCTTTTTGTCAAGGGGTCTCAAAGGGTTTCACAAAATTAACCACATGTAGTGGGTGATAAATGTCTGGTGAAGGGCAAGTGAACGACTAGCCATCAGCACAGCCAAGAGTAGGTCCCACTCGCTTTTTCCACCTGGCGGTGCTGCCTCTCACCAGCTTCCTCTGCACCATTTCTTGTCTCACCAGGAGCTGTGGGAAGGACCCTGTTGCACCAAAGAGCAGGGACAGCAAGTGCTCTCCCAGGGTACACAAACTGTGTGACCCACACCAGCCCCTGACACAGCTGGAAGTGGCTTTGCATGGATGGAGGGCATGCACCCCTGAAGCAGGGCTTTGTCTTCCTGCATATCCAAGCCTCCATCCTTGCATGTCACGTTGTTAGTGGGGTTGTATTCAGGACTGGGAGACTTGGAGGCAGTGTTTCTTTTCCAGGAGGGTGTGATGGATTTGCAGTAGGGGACCTGTGGCAGTTAGTGCTTGGCAAGCGCTGTGTGAGGTCAGGGGCTGAGTGACTCAGGGAAGCTATTAGTAGTCTCCGTTGAGAAGCTTATATTGCCTCAATAACATGGATCATTAATTTTGCTTTTTAATCATTAAGAAAATACCTTTGTTTGATGGAATGTTTGGGACAAAGTCAGATGTAAGAAATTTTTCTGTTTGTCTTACTCCTACTGCATTAGCTATTAACTAAGTCACTAAGCTCTTAACTACCCTCTTTGATAACTTAAAGCTGATGAAATGATTATATTTGTATGTATACAAATTAGAATGCTGCTAAATCATTATTTTGAGTTGGATTGCTTTCTGAGTATTCTGTGTTTGTAAATGAGAAATCTGGAGCAATAAAACACATAATACAAACAAATTAAGGGAAGTGTTCTGGGGATTTACCCAAGGCGTTCATCCTGTCTGAGTACCAGTTCCTAATGAAATTATGAGGAAATAAGTGGCATTTATTTCGGCTGCTAATGTTCATTATTGTCTCCCTTTTAAAAATGTTTACTACAATATTGAGATATCTTCTCCTCAAGTTCCCCCTCTCTCTACAAGGCCAGTGAACAGTTCTGTAGTTCTCTGCTTGGTGCCATTTTCCCTTTGTTCTTTCTACTAAAAATCAAATGCAGTAAACTAAGCAGCTTCCATGGCAGGTTGTGATTCAGAAAGGATACAGGCAGGGCACCATGCACAACAAATTTCAACTGGCCTACAGATGGGTTAAAAGTAGGAGGTGCAGTGTGTTCCTACCACCACCCCATGCAGTGAAGGACTTAAATATGTGTTGCTGGCCAACCTGCATCCTTGTTTTGTCTTAGATGCAGGTGGTTGTGCAAGTCAACAGCAATTGCAGGTTTTATAGCTCTTCCTAAGAATCTGTGTGCAGCAGCTGTGGTGCTTTGCCCTCAGGGGGCAGGGCTGGAGCCCAGGCAGTTGAACCCCAGCGGCCAGGACTTGCATCACAGGTCTCCACAAGCCTGCTGCTGCCAGCAGCACTCTAGGAAAAAGTGACCATGCTTATTATGCTTATTTTTGTGTCTGTTGCGAATGACAATTACTGCATCCAAAGATGCACAAATGGTAGCTGCCTGTTCCCAGGGTCAGATGTCACCCTGAGCAAGTATGAATGCCTCTCTGGAAACTCTCTCTGCTTCCCAACAAAGTATACCGGTTCCTTTCTCGTGCCCTTGTTCCCCGTCAGGCTGACAACACCTGCTCTACCACCGCCTGCTTCTCACCTGGATCCCAGCCTGTTCCACCTGCCAAGGTTTTCCTTGTGCCAGATGAAAAAATGTCTTCCATGTGTACTGAGCCCTGCAGAGCTTTCTCAAAAAACCCCACCATCCTGTATTTAGGTAACTGAGGTTATTAATGCATAAAATCGATGGCAGTTTGTTATGTTCAGAGCCTTTTAATGTTGTGTTCATTAAAATCTCATCATGGTGCATTTTCCAGCAAAATCTTTGAGAGGCTTTTTATATCAACAGATCCTAGAAAGCCTTTTTATATCAATATTAATCTTATGAAGTCCTTTTTAATATCAGCATAACTCCTGAAGGCTTTTTTAACCATAAAAAACTTATCAATGCAGTCTCTAAATTTATTACGAGCCATAGAAAAGTAATAACCGAAGTACAAGCAAGCCATGCATTTCAAAGTATGAATTACAAAAACCTTTCCTGTCTTAATAACCTGAAACTCTAAAAAACACGAGTAATGTTGTGGTGAACCTTAAGTACAGCCCTAGAGAATGAAAAATATAGTATTATGGGCAGAAGATGTCTGAACAGGGACACAACCATTACAGAACAGGAATGAGTTTTCTTTGGCCTCGAGTAAGGGCTCATGTTCTCCCCACTGCGTAAAACAGCGAGAACCACAGTGATGATAAGATTCATTCATCTGGTTCATGATTCCTCACAACCTCTTAAATTGGACTTTATCTTGCTGGTTTATCATATTTACTATAGAATATGCTCCAGTGCTGACAGCAGTGCAAATGCAATTACCATATATCTACATCTCCCATTGCCTATTCTGCTGCTGCTCTTAATTAGCTACTTCCCCATTGGAGTTTGGCAACATACACTTTTTGAAGTGGTAAATGAAATCACAGCGTCACAAAATGGTTCAAATCAGAAGAGGGTCATCTAGTTCAACCTCTGCTTGGAGCAGGTCCAACTAGATCAGGTTCCCCAGGGCCTTATTCCAGTCAACTTTTCAGTTTTTCCAGGGAGGGAATTCTTTTTTCTTAATACCTAATTGGGGTTTTCCTGGGGTCGTTGAGTCTTGTCCCATCACCAACTGCCTCTGAGAAGGGTCAGGCTCTGCTTTCTCTGCTGAGCCTCGTAAGGCTGAAAAAACCCAGCTCTCTCAGCCTCTCCTTGTGTGTCCTGAGCTTCCATTCCCTGAGCAATTTGGTGACTTTTCACTGGACTTGTATCACACAGGCATCATGCAATGGGCTTGGTGATGCTACGCACCAGGGAGATTAGACACTCTGCAGAGCAGAGAGTGTGAGAGGAAAGCTGGAGAAGGATTTACTGTTTACTTGTTTCCAAAAAATTAGCAAGAGGCTCTGAAGGTGATCCATTCAGACCAAGGAATGTTACTGTGGAAAATGAGTGAAGGAACTTCTACTCAGCTCTACAAGGATACTACTTGCATCAACCACTGGCAATGATTACCTAATTTGATTGAAAAGAAGAAAATAGCAGAGGTGTTGTAGCACCTCATGGAGGCCTATTGGAAGCATGGGAAGGTGGCTTTATAGAGGTGCAGAGTCCGTCAGATGAGAGAATAGAAGGAAAGGGGTTGGGAGGGCAGGATTGAGTGGGATGCATACTAGATATTGAGAATTTTAAGGGGTGGGCTCCCTAATGCACCAATTTTGATGAAGTCTGAGAGGCTTGTTTACAGTCTTGGGGTGACTAAAATGAATCTGGCTGCTGTGGGGGGGTTAATGTGACTGTACAGAGATGCGCAATGAACACTGTGAACAGACAACATGGCTGCTAACATGGCTGCTGGGTAACACATCCCAAAGCTGCTTTTGGCCTCCAAACTTTCCTCCTTAAAACAGCATCACAAAGACCACCAGCACCAGGATTAAGGCCACACAAGAGGAGAAATATCTTCCTGTCAAACTCAATCTCCTTGCACCCAGCTATTGGGCCATGACAGTGACATTCAAGCTCTCAGTCACCCCAGAGAGAAAAGATTTTTCCCATGTCCTCGGGTCAGCTCCAGCCAGTGCCTTCATCCCATTCAGTGCTCTCTGCTCTCCTTGCACAATTCAGAATGTTTCAGGCTCTATTTTGCACTTGTGAGCCATCTGCTTTGATGGTGCTTTAAGGACAGTCAGACTCTTATTTGCAGGCAAGCTTTGTGTTGCCAGCTGAGAGACTGCCTCTAACCTATATGACACAAGCCACACATAGACATGGAGCCAGCCGTGGCCTGCAGGGTTGGGCTTTCAAACAGACCTCGCACTAAGCTGCGATGGATACTGACAATGGTAGAAATTCATGAAATCAGGCAGTGCAAGTGCCATGGGTTCCCCAGGGTTGTCATGCACAGCAGACCTCATGCCTGATTGGCACACATCTCTGTCACCAAAATTCATGTGCTGCGCAGCCAGGAAGGCCACCATCCCTCCCCTCCCTGCTCATGCTCCCTGCCAGGTGGTCTCAAGCAGCGTGTCAAAACATTCTAGTTCTTTCTTTAAGGTAACTGGAGATAAACACAATTCTAGTATTTATCATTCAAGGGTGTTTAGGTTGTTGAAAGTGCTCTGCAAGTCTTTCAGCCTTTGCCTTCTGGCTCTCAGCCCCACTTGCTCCCTGGTTGCAGCTGGTGCAGGAAGAAACACGCCATCTTAATTCAAGGCAGGTACTGATTTGTGGCCTCAAGCCTTCTGTGTAGTGCTGGCCATTTACTCCTGAAAGCAAATTCTGCTGTCCTACTGTTTGTATGGTACTTGAAGAGTTCACCGTGAGATGCAGCTGCGCAGCTGGCCTGTATGAGATGTCCTTAGACAGGGTGCTAAAGCTCATGCTGACTCTCCCAGGAAAAGGAGTGATGACACCACGAATATCCATGTTATTGTTAGACTTGTTAGATTGTAGACTGGCATTCACTCTCCCTTCTTATTTTTTTTTCCAATTTATGGCCTAGTTGAATACCTCTGATAATTCCAGTATTGTCATGGGCAGAGTGGTTAACTTCACCCGTAAGAGAGAAGTAGTGAAATACTTATTAAGGTGAAACAGTGACTTAACAAAATTAGTGGTAAATGTGGCAGTGTTTTACAAGATTCAATGCCAAGGTACACTTGATTATTGACTGCACAGAGGACAGGGTCAGACAAGCTGTCAGGGACACCCTCCCATTGAGTCATAAAGTTCAGGAAGGACTCCTTTGCCTTCTAAATGCTTTCTCAGAGAGGAGTCTGGGTATGGCTGAATCCAGTCCTAGTCCCAGACTTGGTCAATGGTTTATTTCTAAAGGATTATATCAATCCTCTATATTACTTAGCTAAGATTTCAAAGTTTAGCATGCTGTTAGTCACTTACTGAGAATCTGCTGTGGCAAGGAATCTCTCGAACTCGAGGAGTAAAACCTTAAGAAAGAGTCCTCACTCAATGGGAGATCCTGGCATGCAGCCCGCTGCCATACAAGAGAGCTCAAAGTGCTTTTGGGCTGTCCACTATTTAAGATAATTGACCTGTAGTCATATTCTCATGGGAACAAAATATCTAGGTCCCTACTCCAGACAGTGTTTTGGTTGTGTTGCCAGCCATCCCCCAAAGTCCAGGTGCAACTCATCACAACTCCCACTGATGGTTATGGCTTGAGCAGGAGCCGGGGCAGGGAGGGAGAGGCAGAAAAATGGGGAGAGCACATGGCCACAAGTATCCAAAACATTTTTTTGGGACAAGCCATGTTATCACTGTGTTCCAAGGGCAGGACCACTGCTGGAGGCAGTGACCTCTTCCCAGTTTGGAAACTCCATGACATTTGACAGAGGATGAAGGGGCAAAAAGGATGTCCATCTCCAATGGACATGCTTTTGGTGTCTGCCAGTGTGTGTAAGTGACAGTTCAGGCTCTTGGTATTTGGATCTTTTCAGTCTCTCCAGAATTGCTCTTTCTATGTGGCCCCTCTGTCTGTGTTTAAGTTAGAGTATATTGGTGGGTTTTGAAGTGTAAAAACTGGCAATCAAAATGGAAGGACTATTTCCTTTTTGCCTGTGTGGGCTTCAGCACATCCAAAACCTTGAGGGCCACCTTCTGATTGCTGTCTACTCAAAATAGGAAATTTTCAGGGTTGCATTTCAGTAAAAATGACCCAGTCGTGCCTTTCTCCCTTCGCAACCACAGGACCACAGGTGCTCTACGCCTGCGTGAAGCACGTTCCTTCTGCACAGGGCATGTCCCGTAGCAGCTGACTTGTGGGTGTGTGTACATCAGAAAAAAAAAATCACTTAAAGGTAAAAAAAAAATAAGTTGATTTTGTTAAAGGAAAAAAAATGCCTATCTTTCACAACTTTTCTTTCTCACTCTCCCCCAGCTGTAATGGTTGTGAAGAGGTGTCCGGCTTGCAGCTTAGTGTGGTGGTGCATGGGTTGTTCCCCACCAAGAAAGATCCATGCTTGGAATCAGAGTGGGATGTTGGCGTAGTACAGATAGAGTTCCATACTTTCCCTAAGAGAGCCTGTATGCCCAACAAGGCATGGTATAGTCTGTT
The DNA here is from genome assembly GCA_013400555.1 of Jacana jacana. NCBI lineage: Eukaryota > Metazoa > Chordata > Aves > Charadriiformes > Jacanidae > Jacana > Jacana jacana. The sequence continues at coordinate 191,138 of VZTM01021929.1, read as the reverse complement.
GGCTTGTGAAAGTTCTGCTCGGCTGTGTGTGCTGGTGGAAAAGGCAGCCCCTGTTTGGTAGCACAAAGCAGACTATCTGGTCACTGAGATTTAGGGAGATTTTCATCTCCTCGAGTCCATTTCATTAATCATTAGATACAGGATAATCCATGTAGTTGTATATGTGGACCTTGCTGTAAAATTTACATTTTATTTCTTACACAGTTTCCAGTCTCCCACAATCAAACCAGCGGTTTTACTATGATACGTGTACTGCTTAACAGAGGAGGCATTTTCCTATTTGATACATTCAGCTAAGATTTTTTAAACAAGTGCAGTAAATTGTGACAGAGCACAGTGTTCACTCAACATCTGGATGCTTTTGTACATTTCTCAGTTCATTATGATAATTAATACCAATTTACCATGTTTCTGGGATTTTTACAGTCCATCTACATTACTAACATGTCTACCGTTCACTGGAATAAAGAATTTTTAAATCCTACTTCCCAACTAGGGTTACAGGCACATTAAAGGGTTTTATAAATGTTGGGATGGTTTTGGCTCATTGTGAGCTGCCATGTGTTCCTGCGGGTGCTGTGTCCTGCAGCCCCTTCCCAAGGTCCCATCTGCCTTCTTTCTCCCAGCTGTGGGGATATCTCTGGCTGGCAGCAGTGCGAGGCTGAGCCAAACCCTGACGGGATTTTGTGCAGATTTGAATTTGCTCTGCTCATCCTCGTAGATCTGAGCATGAAGACAGCTCTCTGAATGCAGAAAGGTCACCACTACTTGCAATTCCCAGTGAAACTAATTATCGTTGCTGTTTTCTTAACTTCTGTGTTCTCGTAGGACCTCATTGCAATGTTCTGACTTTCAGAAGCTTAGATAAAACCATAAAACATATATATGTAAGTTTTATGTACCACACGAAGCCCCGAGTCTGTGTTTTAAGCCATTTGGCTGGAGTGGGGACATCTCTACACAGGTATTGAGGACTGCTCTCAGGAATTGTGCTTAGCAATCAGTCGAGTTTCTGAGCCTTGTAGCATTCTGAGTATGCTACTAAACATATTATCTCAAGACAGATCCAGTACTGTCCTGTGAAAAGGTTCAGAAAGTGGATAAATCATGGCAGAAGTAGAGGCAAAGTCCTTGAAAGTCTCATGAGGAGATTTTCAAGACCCACCTGGATGCTGTTCTGAGTAATGTGCTTTAGGCAATTCTGCTTTAGCAGGGGAGTTGGACTAGATGATCTCTAGAGGTCCCTTCTAACTCTGACAATTTCTGTGATTCCATGACTGTCCAGAAAATGGTGGCTCCCTTCTCAAAGACAGGCCACATGCACTTGTTTCCTGGAACATGTGCTCAAGGCACACAAGGTGGACTAAGTGGAAAATAGTAAAATTTACCTTAGAGACACTGATGTCCTAATGTTGGTTCTGTGAACTGTCCCATGATGAAGCATCTCTCCTCACTGGCATGTGGCTGTGATCCTGAGACACCAGCGTCCCTCAAGAAAAAGCTACTTTTTATGGATCCCTCTCTTAATATCAGTTGGGACTGTTGTTTTCCTCCTGCCTGACTTTTAGTGACAGCTATGTAGAACATGTGCAGAGCTGTTGGATGATTGCATGTCCCTTAGTTTAAGCTGTTCTTTATTTTATAAAGCGTCCCTGAGGGTGATTACTTCTCCTTTTTAATATGAGTCATCACTCCATCTGTTGTGGGAGTAAAAGTTGGGTTGACTCAACCCAACTTTTGCAGAACCTTGATAAACAATATATTGATTAATCCTTTTATGTTTCTCGAGCTGTCCTTAGCCTTCACTGAAATGCACATCAGCGGCAAGAATCACAAACATGGTTTTGTGTTTCTGGTTTGACTATTAGACATGTTATGAATAGCAGTAATGAAATTGTACTCAGAGCAAAAGGATTTTGGAAGTGTTTTCTTTTAGCCTACAAAGACTTGGCACACATCATCATGATGTCTTTCGTTGCCAGATGGTTTGGAGGTACAGAAAAAGATTTTTAGGACCAAAAGCATATTAGCTCTTTCTGGCATGGCCTGATTGTTCCCAGGTGGACCTCTCACCTGTGCTCTGTGGAAATTTCCATGTAAATTTAGCAACTTTGAAAAAGATGGATAGTGAACTGTCGTGAGTTGTTCTGTACTGGCAGGAAGAGCACTTGTAGCACCTTTTAGCACTAAAGCTGTAGAAGAGGGAAAGCCTCTGAGCCCTGTGGTAGAACTAGACAGGCAGAAGTTTTCCCATGGACCTTACAGTATGGTACTGTATGACCAGGACAAATTGGTGGAGAACTGAGGGGAAGACATTCATAAATAAGACTAATGTGAGAGGCTGGAAGAGTTGGCTGGAAATCTGCAGTGTGAGGATTGAAGAGCCTGGTCAGAAGAAGGTGAAGGTCTGGGAATGATGTAGAAAGGTAGTGCAATCATTTCCCCTGGAGAGAGTTCTGAGTTATGTTTGGTAAAAGCTGTTTCATCTTCCCAGCAATCCTCTTTGAAATAAAGTTGTATGTTCTGATCTCAGAGGTCATGATTTATGGGTATGCACAAAGAGTGCATCCAAAATTTCTCTGACTGAACATGGATATATGTTCTCCTGCCTGTGAAAAACAAAATGATACCTTGGGATGAATTTACAGGAGAGGTGAAGTCTCCTCAAAAGAATTACAACTAGTGTTATCTGAGCACTTCAACTTTTGTTAGTTAAAGAAGATCCACCACATCTCTAATCAGGGAATAAATAGTAGCGGTGTGGGACACAACATTAGGGGCTTATTCACTCAACATGCAGAGGTACAGAGCTGTCAAATGGATCATCATATCACTTTGTGCCAAAATATTTTTTCCTGGATGCTTGGTTCTTTGAATTGCATTCTTGCATGGGCTGTGACTGTGATAATGACTCCAGTGGTTACATCCCATTAATAAGGAAAGATACCCCCTTGCATCTAAAATGATGCTGTGCAATTAATGATAGAAATGATAATATGATTTTGCATTAATCAGGAAAGGCAGGAGGACTGTCAGATGAAAGACAGCCTGTAAATGGTTAAAATTATTAAAATAATTTTACTTCTAAGAATGAAACTCTTGAAATATATATATATATTTATTTTGCTGCTAAAACCGACATTATGACTGGTACAGAAGCAAGAACTGTGCATTGTAGAATACCATGTCTTTGAATATCTGTAGGTTTTCATACAGCTACTACTTGATCATGACACGAAATTAAATAGCATTATTTTCTAAGATTCATTCATATTTAAAATAACACAGTGGAAAATGGAGTCATTGCCAAAATAAATCAGGGTGGGGTTTTGTTTTTTTTAAGCTGAGGAAGCAATTAAAGGATTCACTGAAAACTTCATACTTCCTTTTGTGGCCCATGATTCCTCAAACCATTAAATGTCAAAATGCTTTTCATAGCTTTTTGCTAAATAGTTGAAAGGGAAATCATCCATTGTGTGATTATATTTTTTTAAGACAACAAAGAAGCTAGAGAAAGAGAATGCATATTTACTTCCATGCAGTTGCTTGTCTTCTGTCATGAAAACATCCTGTGGGAAACTCATCCTTTGACTTTGAAAGCTTTGCATCAGAATTCTTCATTTGCTTTTCCTTAGTTATTAAGGGAATTTTTGGATTACCAGTATAGGAGTTCTTTTATTTGTTAGCATGAACGCATGGAAATGTTGCTGCATATCCCCTCTACACCCTTTCATTGCAAGGATCTGAAATAGCTTCTGACTGTGGAAGATAATCAGTGTATATCAAGCAAAGATTTCCTGCTTGAAATTTCAAATTTTAAAAATTTTACTTAAATAGAGCTAATGATGAATATAATTGAGCACCTAAACACTATTTACATTTATTTCAAAATGTTTAGATACCTCCTTAATATGAGAAGCCTCAAAGTTTATGACTTCATGTGTTTAGTGAAGAACGGTGAAGAGAAAACAGGAAGCCAAACACCTGTGGGATGGTTCAATTCTCTAGGAAATCAGAGCAGGCACACGAAGAGGTTTTTATGTGGAATATGATCAATTGAGGTTGGGTGGACTGTATGAGTCTGTGTTGCAAGACTTAGAAAAAGGTGTAGTGCTTGATCTTTGAAGAATAGCTATCTCAATATCACCTCTATAGGCTTTCATACCTCAAGTGCAACAGCATAAAACTTACTTTTCTGGGTAAACAGGACATAGATTGCAGAAATCTGCTTACCTGTTTTTAATGATGCTTATTCAATGAAACAATTTCACTTGTATGCATAAATGTTTTTGTTAACCGATTTAAGAAAAATATATATTGAAATAAATAATATGTTAAAATTGATGTCAAGCACAATTTTAAATGAAGTTCAGCCCAATTGAACACTGTGTTGTGATTCCTGTACCATTTCTCCACAAGCACATCTTTTTAGTGGGTGTCACTGTGATAACAAGAACTGAGGGCAGGGCATCTTTATATTCTATCTAGAAGGATAAAATCCAGTTTCCTGTTACCTAACTTAAAAGGCTTAACTGATGTATGTCGGCAGGCTCAGCCTGGGTCAATGACGAAAGAACATCATAGAGAAAGATGAAGAGAGACACTGTACCATAGCTCGTGCTTTTCTGTAAATGGATGAAACATGAACTGCTTATCTGTATATTAAGAATCTAATACACTACTATCCGTGAAGCAAAGTTTGACTAATGTATATTAATCTATTTAAAATATATATATAACTACCAGTTTTCCAGATTAGTGGGAGGTAGAGTTCATCCAAACACTTCAGAAAATCACAATGTAGTAGAAGGTGCCCTCATAAGGAGGTTTAAGTTAAAAGAAAGCTTTAGCCAGGAAAAAAAGAGCACACGTTTAAGCAGCCTTCCATCAACCTGACCTCTAGATATGCAACTGGCATTTTGGGAGTGGACATCACAAAATGTCCACAAAACATTCTGGTTTTGCATACATGTGGGCAAAACATCTGAAAAATGGCTGTTACCATAGGATTAATGTCTATTATTTATCAGCGTGTATGAGCCTGTTGGTTCATTTCTTTACAGGAAATTGGCTTAGCACGATATTAAAAACTGGCAGGCACAAAGTTAAGAAGTGAACTGAAACGGAGAACCCTGAGTCAACCGGCTTTACTAGCAAACCCAAAGCACCCAACAAAAATACACATCAGACTGTATGCTCTCAGCAAGGGAACTGAAGCTAGACAGCCAGTGCAGTTTTGCCAATGACTGCTTTAATGGCTGGCAGCAGTGTAAGACTTTTTAAGGCACGTGAAAGAGCATCAGTCAGGGAAAAAGAGAATCCTAGTCTCAGCACCATGCATTTCACATAAGGGAGAAAAATTAAGGTGTGCTTGGATGTTCTGTAGTTGAAAGTAATATATTTATAGGAATATATTTAAGAGCACTTGATCTTGTGGCATCACTAGCTGTTACATTCAGATGATTTCCTCACCCTGCTGGAGGGGGTGCTGACATTGCAACAGATTCAACGTGAAGAGCTGGCTAATTTTTCAGAAAGAAATATTCTCTCCCACAAAACACAGCTGAAAGCAGCAGTTACACAGGGCTAGGAGGGGGACAGAGAGCTGCCAGAACCCAAGAGCTGCCAGCTTGGACAAGAACCAAGATCAGTGTAGTCCAGATCCATGCTGTGATCTAGTACCAGATGCCTCAGGAGAAGGCACCAGAAAACAGCACATGATGAGTATGGGATACTTTCCACCCAGAAATGTCGCTTCCATTTGTGGTAGAAACTGCACATCTCTGTAGTTCAGAATCCCCTTAGCCACAGAAACAGCGAGGGCTTCCAAATCATCTTGTCATTAGTTTGCAATAATGCCAGGTATTCTTTATCTAAAAAACACAAACTGCCTTCAAATTACTGCAATTACTTGGATACATATTCCAAGCTTTCATGTTCGTGGCATCAGGATGCCAGCAGAAGCATCTATGGAGGGCCCAAGACACTATGCTTTCTTCATAACACTTTCATAATGAAGCTAAGCAATTCATACGTGGCTTGGAATATTTGTTTAGATTTTCTCTTCTGTGACTTGTGCATCTCTTTGCACTTTCTCAGTGATAGCTGTGATGATGCTTAGGGGAAGTAGGTTTGGGGTTTTTTTCTCATGGATTTAATTCGGTTTTGAAGGCACTTGTTTTCCTGTGAAGATGCTGGGTTTGCTGGGACTTGTTCTCCTGACGTTTGAGTTTTGTTCAGGCGCCTCCTGTATTTACTTTTTTTGTTGCTGCCATCTTTATGAGATTCATAGTACTATGTAGTAATTTTTTTCTAACTTTTAGACTTTTCAAATGTGTGTATATACATACACGTGCAGACACATATTATATAATAAATATATATACACTATATGATGCATATATATAACTTGCATAATATTTCCAAGAAAAAGTGCACTGGACATTTTATCAGACTGTATTACAGACACCAGCTAAACAATGGGTTTCAGCACTTTTTTATTTCTATGTTTTACACTTTTTGGGGGAAGGCAGGAATATGAATCTGAAATAGGATTATATTTCTTGAAGACTTGTCTGACTGATCATTTAACCTCTATTTAGCTTGAGGACACGTGATTGTAAAGCCTTGCATTAAAGGCTGCATCCTCCCAGCAGCAGAAGCCATTTGTTATCCACTGAACAGGTTATCTCACTGGTAGGAATTTAGGACCTGTAGCACCTTGCAAGAATAAGCCATCATAGAATAGAATCATAGAATCTTTCAGGTTGGAAGAGACCCTTGGGATCATCGAGTCCAACCATATGCCCTACTCTACAAGTTCTCCCCTACACCAGATCCCTCAACACCACAGCTAAGCTACTCTTAAACACAGTCAGGGATGGTGACTCCACCACCTCCCTGGGCAGCTGATTCCACTGACTGACTACTCTTTCTGTGAAGAATTCTTTCCTAATGTCCAGCCTAACCCTACCCTGCTGCAGCTTGCAGCCATTCCTTCTTGTTCTATCGCTAATTGCCCGTGAGAAGAGACCAGCACCAACCTCTCTACAATGTCCTTTCAAGCAATTGTAGAAAGCGACAAGGTCTCCCTTCAGCCTTCTCTTCCTCAAACTAAACAGTCCCAGCTCCTTCAATCGCTCTTCATAAGATTTACGTTCCAGGCCCTTCTCCAGCTTCATTGCCTTCCTCTGCACACGCTCCAGCAGTGCTTCACCAGCATCACCTGCCAGGGTCCCACACCACAAAACCACAAACCAGAAGAGACCCTGTGCACAAATTAATGTGAATATCTGGAACTTTTCTTGTGATGGGTCCATAGAACTTTGCACTTTATGGAGATCAGAACTGGCCAATGTGTAGTGTTGTGTCTGTATTGGCTTTTGGTAGCTGAGGGGAGCTCAAGAAAGCCTGGAAAGCTGGTTGGTCTCAGTCCAGGCTGTAGATGCTAGGCAAGTTAACATATAGGGATATAGGCCTGGACCAACAGGGTGGTGTAGCCGTAACCTCACCTGTTTGACTTTACACCATGCCACTAACCTGTGGGGTTAAGTGCATTCACCAGAAGATTCAGGCAAGCTGTTAAATTATTTTCATGTCTCAGTTTCATAACTCAGTGGTTATCTGGTTTTGAAACAGTACAAATGCACTCCCTGCTGTGCGATGTGCAGTAACTAAGTGGTGAGGCAACCCAGAGGTGAGCAGCCCTGTGGTGCAGGGCCAGCCAAGGTGTGGCCATCACGCTGGAGGGTGTAAAAGCTCTAATTCAGCCCAGTGCCTACTCTTCTGGGTGGGTTTTTTTTTTTTGAGTTAATGTGTGGAAATCACTGCTTTTAGAGGTTAGTGTAATTCTCTGGAAAGTAAAAGGGCTTTCATGGTCTGTGTCGCCACACCACAGGGAACACAAGTTTGGCAAGAGGAAATTGACTGCATATAATGCAGAGAAAAAAGAGACTGCCAGTGCTGGGGGGAGGTGCGGGGTGATCTGCAGGCTCCAGGGTGGACACCGTATGGGATACAAAAGGATGGGGCTCCTCAGGTCTTTAACCCTTCACAATTTCCCTGAAACAGCCTCAGTTGTTACAGTGTGAACATCATGCAACTTGATTAACAGTCACTGCTTTCTACAGAAAAAAAAAAATATTTTTTTAAAGAAATTGTGAATTAAAATCCAGAAGATAATTCCTTCTGGTTATAAAATGCTGATGAATGATGCTGGTTGGAGTCTGAAAGTCAGCAGACATATGTTCCTTTCTGCTGCCTGGTGTGAGATGGTCCTCTTAGGAAGGGGCAGGAGAGGTGCTGGAGAGGGAGCTTCCTCCTCTTCTGCCCCATCAGCAGTCAGCATGGCAGCCTTCGTGCCCTCTCAGACAGGGCTACAACTCTGTGCCAGAGGAAAGGGAGGACAAGCTGAGAAGCCCGGCTGCAGTATGTAGCCTCACCTCCTGCCATGTACCATGGGCCTGGTGCTGCTCCGGGCTGAACTCAAAGGTGTTCTCATGATCCTGCTCTCATGCTGAGATCAGGAGGAAAAGACCAGTCTGGTGCCTCAAATGATTTGTGTCACTGTGGCTGCTCTTACGCTGTTTTCATCAGCATAAACCCCTTGTAATGTCACCCATCAGTGCTTGCTGAGACCCAGAATGGTCATGCCTCCCACAGTCGACCTCCATCCAACATAGGTCTGTGGCTCAGGCTTCTTATGGTAAATTAGTGACATAGGAGATGCTGAATAATTCACTGGATTGCCTTCAAATTTGATTAGAAATTGAAGATTAGCTAATTCCACATAAATTCGGTTTTCCTTCTCGTTTACAGGATCTGGCCAAGGTGGCACAGGAGAGTGGGCCAGCTCCCGAGGTGTGATGGGGTTTGGGTTGGGGCAGTTGGTACCTGCAAAAAAGACAGCTGGTTACCCTGTTGTACTGCTGTAGGGGCCTGTGGGTGTGCATCAAGCCCATGATGGAAATATTCTGGATTAAAAAAACAGAAACAACTTTCTCCCAGGCAGGCTTTTCTTCAACCTCTGTCTTTTCATGGCTCCAGTCTACAATGTGGTCCCACAGACACCCTGCCACAACTAAGAAGAAAGTGAGTTGCAGCACAGAGGTGGGAAGGGGTAGGAACTCCCTAAGCCTGTTTTTCTGTCAAAGGAACGGTGCATTGGGTAATTTTACCTCAGCCCAGGGGAACAGGTCAGTGTCAGACACTGCAGTAGGTGTCTTACACTCTTACACTTTGCAAAATCATTGACACGAATGTCAAGTGAAATTAAATACTAGTGTAGCGTGTTGTTTAACTGATCATATATTTCAAATTAAAATCAGACCCAAAGTTGCCTCCTCCCTCTTCCTGGTATCTTGCTCAGAAAAAGGTAGAGTTTAGATGTTTTTTTGAGAGGCTGTCAAATCTTTACACACCTCAAAAAATGGAAGATTGATAAAATCATTGGAGTTATATAAAGAGCTGTAGTATGGAACCTGGCCTGGAGAGATGCTACTGTCTTCACCTTCATCTTCTTTTCTGTGCAAAGCAACAGCAACTTGCAAATTAATGTGAATGTTTATTTTCTCTCACCAAGGACAGGTGGTCTGCATTTCTGCATTTCTAATGGTGAGGAAAGGGCCAAAAAAGCAAAGGAGAAATTGTCCATCTAGCAAAACTACTGGACCAGACATGCTGGAATAGGAAATGGAGCTAGGGAAGGCTGGTTACAGCATTGGACTTGGGTTCAGCGCAGAGAATAGTCTTTCAGACTGTGGTTTACAGCCCATAAAACCACAATTCATCATACTGCACTTGAGCAGTCTCTGTTTATCTCCAGGTGATAGTATGAGTTAACAAAACAGCCAAAAAATTTACTTTTCTAGCACATTTTCCCCTACCAGGAGTCCCTGCAGTTGACAGAAGTGTTTCTAATGGGTGAGGGTAGTCTCTCAAGCTGTGGTTAGTGAAGGAGACGGCTCTCCCTTGAGCTGCAGCTCTGTCTGTGGGGAAGTTGGGGATGTGAAGTTACTGATTAATGACATTTTCAGCAAGAAATGTGTCTCCAGCACAGATGTTTTTTAAAAGCCCCAACATTTATTTATTCATTCCTTTATTATGTGATAATGTATGCAGTTGACATAGTACTTCAAAGGCACTTTCATGTTTTAAGGGCGAGGTGTCAAATAACGCTGCAGAGAGGTGTTCTTCCATCTGTTTGTAGTGTGTGTGTTTTTATGTTGCTTTTTGTGGGGCCCCCTTTTTTTTTTAATCCAAGCTATTTCTGAACTGATTAATTCAGGACTATGGGATCTGTTGCTACATACTTTGTGTCTGTAGCTATTATTTGCCTGAATCCTTCTACTCTAGTCAAAAGCCAATCAAAGAGTCTTACCAGTAGCAAAGTAGTGGGTATGGCTCAGGGTGAAACACACCCTGCATAGAGGACCTGGTGAAGGGGGGGACTGTGTGATGGTTGTAGTTCTGACACAAGGGGCTTGGGTAAATTTTTCATTGTACTTTGACGATCCCACAATGATCTCTGTCCATCAGAGAAGTCATCCCTTTCCGTGATGTCTTCTAACAAATTCGCAGGAGGGTACTGTCGCTTGATACTAGTTATCTATGATAAGGGACCACAAGCTTTGAGCACCACTGAAGCCTGAAAAGGACCTGTGAGGCAGGTCTCTTCCAGTCTTCTCTTATACCTGCACCACGTCTGGGTCTGACATGCTTATGAATATCTCTGGTGGTAGAGTTTTCCCTATATTTTACTCTAGTGCTGCACTTACCGCTATGGAGTTTTTCCTCAGCTGTTCTCTGGATTTTCTATTCTGCAAGTTAAGTCTGTTTTTTGGGAGTTCAGTACAACATGGATTTGAAGAAATGCTTGTTCTCTTTGCAGCATCATTTTAGTTTCTTGAAAGCTTTATTATGTTCCTCTTGGCCATCTCTTTAGAGTAAGCAACCCCACTTTAATCAGTCTTTCCTTGTATGATGTGCTTTATAGACCTCTGACCATTCCTGTTGCTCTGCCTGTTCACCTCCTTCTGAGTCATAGTGCCCATGACCTTCTGTATCTTCAGGTTACAGTTCTGATTTTATATTTGAGCATAGTGGCGTCTTTTTTGAGGACAGAAAGGACATTGTTGATTTAAGTGCAGCTCTTATTCTGCACAAATCCTTAGATCCCTCCAGCAGTGTGGTTGCATAACTCATGGTTTCCCATTTTATAGTTGTTAATAATCATTCCTGAATGGGTGCAGTAACCTGCATTTGCCTCTGTAGAGGAGTATTTTGTTTGATTTCTTTCTTTTTTTTTCTAAAATGTATATTCAATTTGTCAGGAAAACTCAGCTTTGTTCTCCACTACTATGTTATCAAGGGGGAGAGTGTCCTCTTTAACCTTTCTGCAGATCAATTAATATTGTTTATCAGAGACCAATACCTTTGATATTTGGGATACACTTCCCTTTTGCACTGAGAGAAGAGCTGACTACATCTGTCCTCCCCAGATGTGAGTTTCTATATGCTAATATCCTTTGGGAATCTGCAGTGTGCCACATGGTGACTACTCACAAGTTGAAAATTCATAGAATCATAGAATCATTTAGGTCGGAAGAGACCCCTGGGATCATCAAGTCCAACCATCAGCCCTACTCTACAAGTTCTCCCTTACACTAGATCCCTCAACACCACATCTAATCTACTCTTAAACACAGTCAGGGAGGGTGACTCCACCACCTCCCTGGGCAGCTGATTCCACTGACTGACCACTCTCTCCGTGAAAAATTTTTTCCTAATGTCCAGCCTNCCCCAAGCCTGTCGCGATGCATGGGGTTGTTGTGGCCCAAGTGTAGGACCTGGCACTTGGCCTCATTGAAGGCCATGCCATTAACATTGGCCCATCTATCCAGTCTGTCCAGGTCCCTCTGTAGAGCCTCCCTGTCCTCAAGCAGATCAACACTCCCACCCAACTTAGTGTCATCTGCAAACTTACTAATAGTGTTTTCTATGTCCTTATCTATATCATCGATGAAAATATTAAAAAGGAAAGGTCCCAATACTGAGCCCTGAGGAACAGCACTTGTGACCGGCCGCCAGCTGGATTTAACTCCATTGAGCACCATTGAGCACAAAATTCACTCTTTTAAATCTTTTTAGTCTGGGGAAGACTGAGAGGGGATCTTGACAATGCTGATAAATACATAAAGAGTGCGTGTCAGGAGGATGGGGCCAGTCTTTCTTCAGTGGTGCCTAGTGAGAGGAGAAGAGGTAATGGACACAAACTTGAACATAGGAAGTTCCATGCAAACAGGAGGAGGAAATTCTTCACTTTGAGGGTGGCAGAGCACTGGAACAGGCTGCTCTGAGAGGTGATAGAGTCTCTGGCTCTGGAGACATTCAAAATCCACCTGGACACGTTCCTGTGCAATCTGCTCTAGGAGGACCTGCTTTGTTAGGGGGGTTTGGATTAGATGATCTCTAGAAGTCCCTTCCAACCCCATATCATTCTGTGCTTCTGTGAAGCTGCAAGCTATGCTGTCTATCATTACTAGTTCCCACACTATTTACTAACCAAGATGTCTTGTAATAGCAACGAGTTACTTTATGGTCAAAAGATAGAAGTAAGCATCCTCCATACAGTGGAGACAACAAATGTCATCCTGAGACAGGCACGTAAATCAGATCAGCTGAGTCATCCTGTGAAAGTCCTTGTCCCTCTGAATTGATTTAAAAGAGAGCATGGGGTGACTGTCTCAGACATAGTCATGGCTCAGATAAACCCCAGCCCATCTTTCTCTTGGTCATTGTACTGAGCAAAAAGGGCTCACAAAGAACATAGTTTTCTACTGATCTGTGCAGGGGGATCTCTTTCTGGTTGCATTACTGAAACGAATGTAATAAACTGCCAATTATGTGAAACAACAATCACCTAAATCTGTGACTATAGACTTGAAATCAATGCATCTGTTAGTGCTCTTTACTCCAAAAAAGGTGATCTGTTCAGTGGAAAGGCCACCAAAGTCTCTCTGTGGACTTCAGAGGGAACTTAGTATTCAAAAATTAAATTCAAAAATCAAATAAAAAAATCAAATTCCCAGGTTTTTCATCAGAGGAAAGGCACAGGTTCAGACATGGACAGAAAATTACTTCATGAACACCACTGAATTTGGTTCTTTAATTGTTGTTTGGTAAAAGAAAGTTCCATTAGTGTAGTTCACTCCTCTGGTTGATATTACTGTTACATGCATTTTCCTGGTGTGCGTTCTGCACTTAGGAACAGAAATGACCCTGAATTAGTACTACTGCATGAAGAGTTCTGATCTCAGTGTAATGGCTCAGGAACAGAGTTAATATCTATAATAATAATCCAGTAATGCAATAATACCATAATGATAGCAAAAAATACAATATGTATGTGTGTGTGTGTGTCTCCCTCAGAGCCCCTCCTATGTTCAGATTCTCTTGCTATCTGTAGTGTTGTGTTGGAGTAATCCTGCTGGGGAATGCTCAGACACTGCCTTACTGACAGTACACATTTTTCCATGCTACTTCACTCATTAGTTGCTGACCGTAGCAGCAGTAAACCTTCCACCCAAATGGTTTGATAGAGACTCTTGTTTTCCTTTCATGATCAATTCCTTAGGAGTCTAGAAGCTGCAAGGAGAGATGTTTTGAAACTTAATTTTCTTTTTGTCAAAGGAGCTTGTGCTGCCCTATTCACAGCAGTCAGTATCAGCAGATTTCCAGACCTGTCTATATTGTTTCCAGTCCTCATGCTACTGAGAGATATGAGACCCTGTGAAATGACAGAATTGAAGATGTTTATTTATAATAGTCATAAAGCTATATAAAAATAAAATGGCTTCTCAAGGGAATAACTAACTAATCAGAGGACAGAAAAACTCTTCACAGGGTAGAATGAAATTGTTCCCAAGCCCTACTTATGCTATTAAGTTTGTGTGTCTTGCCCTGTAGAGAGATTAAAGACTCTGTGGCACAAGATACTCTATAAATAGTGCAGGGATGATGCATCAGTTTCTGCAGGGATGATGCATCTGTTTCTACAGGGATGATGCATCAGTTGGCAAAACTTCATCCACCTTAATTAGAAGATATTTAAAGCTGTTTTGTAAAGTCTAAAGGCTTGAATTTATTTGTTATCCGGTTCTTGCATAGTGCTTGCAAAATCCTCTTTGACCTTGAGAAACTCAGAGTTTGGGGTTTCCAGCCCAAAGCTGGCAATAACAAGACTGGGAGATATGCGGGTGGAATAAGGGTCCATGTGAAAGATTGCACCTTTCAGTGCCTGATGATAAGATCACTTCATGAAGGAAAAGAAGTCACTGGTATCTGACATCTTCATTGTCATGTTAAGCAACGAGGGAGAACATCAGCCCATACAGGTGATTAACCTTCCCAGCTCCCCAAAGGGCTGGCTGCTCACAAGCAAGGTCAAAGGCAGATGATAGCACAGCCTGAGAAAGGTGGCCCTGAACTTTACCTGTACAGTAGATAAATGTATGTTTGGAAATGCAATGGCTTTTGTACTCCACTAAAGCGTGCATACTGTTCACATTTGATGCTGGGCAACTGGCTCTAGGTGTCCCTGCTTGAGCAGGATGTTTGTAGTGGATGACTTCCAGAGGTCCCTTCCATCCTCAGCCCTTCTGTGATTCTGGGATTATACTTGAAAACCACATAAACTCCCTACCATTTTTTTCCCTGAATTGAGTTAAAAAGGGAATAATTTGAGTTTAAAAGTCCAGTAACCATTTCTTCTAACATCAACCTGGTACTAGACTCCACTTTGTGTTGGTGTGATGACAATGTGTACAGTGGGTAAGTGTCGTGTTGCTTATGGTACCAGAACTTACTAAATGTGTGACAAATGCAATGCAATATGACCTATTGTGAACACATCATAGTGCTTATCAGTTTAACAAGCTAAAATTTATTTGATGATGATACCTTTGCTTTTTATTTGTGCTTGTTCATTTGCAAAATTCAATCATTTGCAACTGACCTGCCTGTTATTAGTGCAAGTTGTTTCTGCTGAATGTTGAACTTCATATAATTTGAGAGTGTTATTAAATATGATGCTAGGTCTATTACTTTCATTTTGATATGCAGGACATCTTCATATAGAGCTTTGTCTTGGTGTCCATTACAGGGAAAGATCAGTTTTTAAGCAAGCTGTAGTGCTGCAAGCTATGTTTTCTGAGAGAAAGAGAGAAAAACCATTTAGGAAAATATATAGCTTGTCAATCCCCGCTTTTTCTAGTCTATAATATGAAGGGTCTTTCAAAGACTGAACACATTAGATATCACTTGATATAAACAGGTCATGCTACATGCCATGAATTTTAGATTGTGTGTCATTTTCATTTATTTTTCCATATTTTGAGTAGCAACCCTGAAGTTTAAGCGTGAAAAAAAGCTAGTTGAAAAAGCCTAGTGGATTTATCACCCAGCAGGTATTTGGTGACAGCTCTTGCCACAGGGATTATAACTCTTCTCTTGTCACTTTCTCCTTGAGCACAAGCTACACATCCAGGGAATTTAAAATGCTAGCTAATGAGGGATTAGAAGCATGTAATTTTTAGAACCCTTGTACTGTCAGGAGAAAAAATAATAGTAGGTTTCCTCTGTCATTCACGCCAACCTGATCTAAATTAGCTGGAGAGACTGCAGTGAAGGACACTTCAGTTTAAAACTCTTATTTTCATGTCAGCTACGTGGCATTTCCTGGTCAACCTCTTTGTCTCCTGTGAAGAATGACAGGGCAAATTCAGCTCTTGAGGTGGCTGAGAGCAGACTCGATTGCTTTTTGAGACACAGCACATGGTGTAGTGGTTATGCTCACCACTGCCCTTGCTAATTGTGTGCTTAAGGCTCTTCCCATACAGGGCTCCTTACTGGTAAGGACTGGAGATTTTGGTGTGTATGATTTCAGTTGACCTTAAAAAGATCTTAGAGATGTGCCTTGCCAAACAGCAAAGGAGATGGCAAAAAGTAAATGCAGAGCAGGTACTAATCATAGAATCACAGAATTATAGAATGGTTTGGATTGGAAGGGACCTTAAAGATCATGGAGTTCCAACCCTCCTGCCATAGGCAGGGACACCTCCCACCAGAGCAGGTTGCTCAAAGCCCCATCCAGCCTGGCCTTGAACACTTCCAGGAATGGGGCATCCACAACTTCTCTGGGCAACCTTTTCCAGTGCCTCACCACCCTCACAGGAAAGAATTTCTTTCTAGTATCTAATCTAAATCTCCCCTTTTTCAATTTAAAACCATTATGCTTCACCCTACTGCTATGCTCCCTGCTAAATGCCTGTCCCCATATTTCCTGTAGGCCCCCTTCGAGTACTGAGAGACCTTAATAAGGTCTTCCCAGAGCCTTCTCTTCTCCAGGCTGAACAACCCAAACTCTCTCACTCTGTCCTCATAGGAGAGGTGCTCCAGCCCTCTGATCATCTTCATGCCACTCTGCTAGACCTGTTCCAACAAGTCCATGTCCTGTAATCTCGTAGGGATGGATCTGTGGTGGACCTTGGGCCATAACCACCACCTCTGATGTTCAAAGAATGTGAAATCTACATGTAGCTCTGTCCTTCAGGACAAGCTGAAGGTTTTATCTTTTTTTCTTAGTGGTGAGATTAGTTTATTAATGTAGTGATAGCTTTAAAAGACTTCTTTTCTCTCTCATCGTTCTCACTACTCTTTTCTGCGTGACTGATCACTCTGTTCTGTGCTGTAGATACAAGTGAGGGTTATCTTTTAGGACAAAACACTCAGCTGCAACAAGAAGAAAAATGATGCTGTGTCCAAACTCTCATTAAATACTTTGAACTAAACGAAAAGGCTACATTACCAGAAACCATAATCCTTTTGGAATTTTTTTCTGCCTTCTTCAAATATATCAAATTGAAGGAAAAACTGCTTAAATTCACTGGGGATGTTAGTTACTAGGAGATTTGGAGGACTTTGCTTTAAATTCATATCTGTCATTAATAACTCACAATATTTCTTTCTGGTATTTTTTGGTGTCATTAGCTCTCTTAGCTGAATGGGCTGTCTGAAGCGAGTGTACCTGGCTACAAAAACTGGAATGTTTTGTTTTGTTTTATTTTTTATTTTTTATGAAATAAAAGATCTGTGGATGTGATCTTATATTCCTGAAGGTGCATTTAATGACAAAGTTGCAGTGTGCCTGGTGTGAGGATGGCAGGGATGCAATCTACATTACATATTGTTGGAACTAGTTGAAAAAAATGATCACTTCTGTCCTTTTACCATCTACTTTTTTGGGTTGAGGGTTTGATCTAGGAAGGAAGGGAAAGGAAGGGAAAAATTCTGAACCCAAAACATTCCCATTCCCATCTGCTTCTGACAAAGTGAACATCAGGCCCCTCAGAGTATATTTTTAGAAGATGATCTCATGGGTATCCCTTGAATACCTTATTCTAACTAAGCTCAGCTGGCACCTTCACCAAGAGGCAGCTCTGGCAGGAGTTGCATAGAGTGAGTACAGCTGTTTTTACCCACACATCTGTGAAATCAACTCTTCACATTTCCAGGATGGATGAGAGAGCTGTACTATGGTTCTGCTTTTGAAAACAGAGTTGAAGGCCTATGTTAGTTCTTGTGTGTTTTCTCAGGGCTCTCTTTACAGGACCAGTGTTAGAGGTTGTGAGGAGATTTGGAATTACTAAGAATTAAAAATAGTTAAAAGCACAGAGAGATGTTATTTTAAAAGAGCTCATCTTCCACACTGGTAAAGAGGAGTGTTTTTAGCAAAGGAGCAAAAGACAAGGTCTAGTAGCAGTGTCAAGGGGCAAACCACTGTGACCTTGAATTCATACATCATCCTTAATACCACGACTCAAGCAAGTAAGATAAATAACTCCATGCCCTTTGGACACAGACTGCTGTGCACAGTGGGTACTTTCCAGCAATGCGGATATTCTGTCCAGTCTCCCCAGAGACACAAAGACTTTGGGCAGAGCTCAAACCCTCTTATAAACACAGTCGAGACTCCTCTGGTATTCAGCTATTTTAGCTGACATCTGTACTAATTTATCTTTTTTAAAGTCTGTTCCGCTGGACTGCTGCCTGCATCTGGAGTGTGGAAAGGAGTTACATGGGAGTGCTCTGAACAGATAGATAAGCAAGTGCAGTCACCAAAAGCAGAGCCCTTTTGACAACTTCAGCATTTCCAAGCACTGATTACTGGCAGTGGCAATCATTTCTAATGTACTCCCTGCCTGTAGGTATTGACGTGTTTGTTCTCATTCTCAGTCTTTGTTTAGGGCTGATTACTGTGATCACTTTTTCTGTTGTAGGTTTGCACATCAGCAGTTTAATTACAAAGACAGTTCTCTCTTAAATGTCAGCTTGCTATATTTTTGCTGTCCCTGTAGCCATTAACGCCTTTGTACTGATTCACTGGCATGGTTTTACGCAGTAGACCTTGCTACCAACCTTGACGTTGATATTATTTGTACTTCTTATTTAAAACAGGAAAAAAAGAGGAAGAACTCCTGTTTTTCCTGCACTAGGAAAATGTTTGTGTCATGTTAATGTATATACATATACAGTTGTGTGTGAGGAAGATATATATTCATGAAAACAGGGGACAATAATTCTGATGAATGGCAGTATGTTGCTTAGTGATTCATCAGGTCACGTCACATTGTCACTAAGCAACAAGATGTGATCTGACAACACTGTGAATCCCTTTTTAGGTGTTTACTGGTCTTCTTAGAAGTGCAAATATTTTTTTCCCTGACCACAAGAAATTAACTGTGAAATTCTGTTTAATGCTTTTATTTTCACTGTTTTTGTGGTTGTTTTTTAGACTCTCTTCAGTTTGTCATCATTGTCCTCATCTCAGATATCCCAGAATACAATACTCGGAGTTGCTCCAAGTGTGAGTTACAGCTACAAGAAATCAAAAATTCTGACATCTTTGTCATGTTAGATTTTGTGCCCTTCTAGCTGTCATCACTTACACATCAATGCTGACCAGTGACAGTCATTCACTGTGTTAATTCACTTGTCAAATGATAAAGTTATTTTTAGCTTGGGTCGTGATTTATTAGGTAAAAATAGCTGTGCTTTCATGTGACCCAGACTGAAAAGGAACTATTGACCCCAGTCAGTAGAGGATGGAAGTAGCCAGATATACTAATCCTACAATCCAGTTGGTCCTTTTTCCAAGCCACCCCCTTTCAAAAGCTGCAAGGTATTATTCTGGGATGAGCACTTTCCTCTTTATACAAGCAACAGGCCATGTACTTTTTGGAGCAAATGACTGACTCAGGTGCTACTCAGCCTTCGGGTACCTTCTGTGTCATCCACAGAAACATCTTGTGACTCACAGGAATACAGCCATCCATTGCCTTGATGGAGAGCCTGTAATGCAGAGGTTTTGGTAGGAAAGCTAATACAGCTCTAACTTGCTCAGAATTTTCCAGTTCCTTCTTCTATGTTCTCCCACGCACTGGGATCATAGAAGTACTGTTTTTCTCCAATGGAGGGAGATCTGCATGGGAATGCCCACCTGCTTTTCATAGCCAGAGGGCTCGTTGGTTTTACAGGAGCCTCCTTGTCTTTCTGTCTTGTGTTACAGGGAGAAGTTGAGAAACAGAAGTGAATGTTTTATGTTTGGGGTCTGCTTGGGTCACTTGGTCAGAAGACACTTGCTCATCTTAACTGAGGCTAAGAGTAAGGTAAATATTAATTCCAAGAGACTGATAAACTGGGCATAGAATAGGGATGTGGCTAAAAATAGAAATGTTGCCTTCTAGTACTAAAAAAAAGAAAAAAAAAAGATTAATAAAAGTTTTGAAGGTCAGGAGTAACCATTAACTAAGCTGGCAGCCTCCCAGCATTTGCTTGCACAGTTCCAGTACAGTGCAGTCTTGGTTCTGGTCAGACTTTCTGAGCAATATTGGAGTATAAATGTCGTCTAAATCAGAAACAAATCGGGCAGTTCCTGCCAGCTTAAAAAATAGAATCAGCTGTCCTAAAAGAAGAAAGAAAAACTTACTTGTAACGAGGGCAATTTCCCATTTCTTCCAAATGTGCAAACATTGGCATTGTCTTCACATGGGGCTGCCTGTATGGTTAATAGGGAATATATTTGTGTTAGTAGCTGCCAACGTGATTTCAGTGCTGTGGTCTGTACTTGCATGTTCTTGTGTCCGTCTGTGTGAAGCTGACCCAGGTGAGGTAAGCCTGCTGTGCCTCCACAGCGTCTCCTCCCCTGTCGCAGGCTGTGAAGGCAAGGGATGGTGGCAACTGCTCTGACTGTAATTTGTGTTGTGTGTGGGGAGTGCAAGGATCAAACAGGGAGTGCAAACCCATCCTGCAGCCTCACTTACCCTGGTCTGAAAACATTCATAATTATAAGATGGTTTGTGTCATAACTTGCAGGGGAACAGTGTTTTGAGTGTGTCAAACAGCGTGGTGTGGCAACACTTTCCACGTGCTCTCAGTGCAGTCACTGCCTCCTGGCCCTCCCTAACGCCACACTGGGCAGCATTTTGGGAGAATTCATTAGGGTTTGCCTTCCTTGTGAACAGCATCTTTTGGGGAGGCCTCTCTTTTTATGCATCCCCTCCCTGAAAAAAACACTATCAATACTGAATTGCTTGTTGTGTCTCATGTCTTTTACAAGGTCATGTTCACTGCATCACATGTCCCTGAAAAAAAGGAGGAAATAAATATATTGGGTATGTAAGCCTTGCTACGAAGCATTCTGTAAATCTGAGAATACCTGTGTCTCCCCACAGATCAGAGGGGAAATCTTGTACAATGATACTGAACTTGCCATAACCTCTCCTTCCTGCTTTCCCCACCTCTTCTTTTCAAAAGATGGAAAGTGAAATCCTGCCTCACTTTAAAAATAATTTTTTTAAATAGCCCCTTAGACTGGCTCTGTCAGGCTCCATTTATCAAAGCCCTATATTGCATACTTATCCCTTCTCAATTTAGCCCTCTGATTGAAAGTCTTGAAGTATAAACTGGTATAATTTATATGCTGTAAACGGATGCAAATTTTATGCAGTGGGAAGCTCTAAGTTGTTCCATTAAGGATTCACTTCTACATTTATCTCCAGAGTTCAGAATATACATATTGAAGGTGAAAGTGGGGAATCCAGAATTTGCTCTTTTACATCTGTAATAGCTCGGAAAGGATTGGATTGGGTTGGATTGGATTGGTTTGCATTGCATTGCATTGGGGTTGTATTGCATTGCATTGGGGTTGCATTGGATGGGATTGAGAGTACAGAGACATTTTAAAATAGTAGGGTTTGTTCTGGAAAAAGAACGAGAATGCAGAAGCAGCCATGTCAGCCATGTCCAGTTCAGTAGATGTCTGACTGATGGATGAAGCTACTAGGTCACAACCTATTAGTACTCATTTGGAAAGTGAGAAGAAAATTCTGGGTGCAATCCTGATCCCTGATGCTCTCTGTCTATATATTATGTTCATGTCAGGCCACAAGCTCCAGCATCTGTAATCACCCATCCTGCTGGGTGCAGCCCTTACCACCGTTTTATCCAGGGCCAATTTGCACTCTCTTAGACAGGTCTAGATTTAGTGTAGGCAGGGGATGATTTCCAACAGACCACTTGTCTGACACCACCTCTCCATAGACACCAAGGGAGTTGTAGGATGACTGTGAGCTGCCCTATGCCACACACCTCCAAAGCCAGGGAGACGTCCCACGCGCATTTAATTTGCTGGAATGGATGCAGTCATGGTTTTGGGACCATACCTGGTTACTTGGAATAATTTACAGATTTGCTGTAGCTACCACTGTAATTAACATTGATTGCAATCTCCTCTGCGTTTTCTGGGTCTTGCACACTGAAAATGGCAGTCACCATCCACCTTCCAATAGGAAGTGGTGCTTAGATGAGATGACTGGGCCAGGCGCAAAACCAGCCATCACATAAGACAAGCCGTCTGCCAAGGTCCTTCTTGGACTTGCTGGAGAAGATGTTTCAAAAAGACACTCCACAAGAGAGAGTTTACACAACAGCTTTTATTTCTTTTTTGGACTATCATGCAGGTTTTAATAGTCTTCCTCCTGCAGACAATTTTCTGGCTGGAGGTGCAAGTATCTAGCATATGTTAAAACAATCAGTGGAGTTTTACCACTTCTCCCGGAGTTTTGTACTGAAGAGTGCTGAAAAACATTTAAGAGGTAACAGAAGAAAAGAAAAAGATGGTCTATTTTGTTCAACAGCAGAAAAAAACTGCATGAATCCCTCTGCCTGTGCTTCAGGCTGGACTGGTGCCTCTGTCCTGAATTCATCCTGCACCAAAGCTTTCCTTCTGTCTAGACAATTTCAAATCTGAAGGAAGTCAGGTGAAATCAGGTGGATCAGCAAAGGATGATTACTTGATGAATAAGGCAGTAGTGGTTCCAGTATTTAAATTGTTTTAGCTGTCATGTATTCATCAAGTAGATGTGTTGGTTAGCCACCAACTGCTGCATACTTTCCTGTGGGCATTTCTTGTCTGGGTGTAAAAGCAGCTCCTTCTGGGACTGCTAGTTTGCAAAAGGTTTTATGTGAAATATATCACTGTGAATGATACATAGGGATTTTGAGAAAAGGGTATGTATTTTAATCTAACTTTCTTGTCTTGTTTTTGTCAGCTCAGAACCCTTTTACATATTTAGTGTCACAGCATTTTCTTGTGGTTACTTGTTATTCTGGAGGAACAAGTTGATGAAAAGAGTCTGACTGAAGTCCCAAAGCTCTCTGTCCTGTGCTCAAATCTTTATGGATACTGAATTGCCTCTCAGATGTATCACGTTACTGTTTTAGTTGCTAGGATATATTTTAATTTCATTTTTAAGAAGAACAAATAGTTAATGAAGATTAATTGGATGAGACAGAAGCAATTAATTTAAACATCCAAGCATTCAGAGGTCTGTTAAAGCACGGAAGTTGGTTGTAGCTGATAACATTATCTTAAGTTGTAATTAGAATAAGACAAAATTATACAAATTAAAAAATATTCTTCTTGGATCACCCATTGTTTGTTTGTTTTGGTTTCATTTTTATTTTTTTTTTAATCCATACACAATTGTAGAAAAACTTTTTGATATAACCACTCAGGAGGGATGACTTTCCAACTCTTGTATATGTGTATACAACTAACACAACCACATGCGCTCTAATCCTTAGTGGGACTTGCTGTTTGTGTCAAACCCAGAACTGATTTTGCTGCAGCCTTGAGCTTCCTAGGTTGTGCTCAGCAAGCTTCCAAGGATGGAAAGATCTGAAGGGCTGAAAGACCCTGCAGATAGGTGTGGGAAGCAGAATGAAGCTCCTGTAACCCAAAGGGAGGTGATGAGGGACCTGCTCCAACACTTCAATATAAACAAGTCTATGGGGCAGATGTGGTCTAACCGAGGGCACTGAGGGAACTGGCAGAAGTGCTCACCAAGTCACTTTCTATCATTTACCAGCAGTCCTGGCAAACTGGGCAGGTCCTAGCTGACCAGCATCTAGCAAATGTGACACCCATCCACAAGAAGGCTCTGAAGGATGATCTAGGCAACTACAGGCCTGTCAGTCTGACCTCGGTGTCTGGGAAGGTCATAGATCATCCTGAGTGCCATTACACAATGCATGAAGGACACCTGGGTGATCAGGCCCAGCCAGCATAGGTCCATGAGGGACAGGTCCTGCTTGACAAACCTGATCTCCTTCTAGGACAAAGTAACCTGCTTGGTGGATGAGGGAAAGGCTGTGAATGCTGTTTACCTGGACTTTAATGAGGCCTTTGAAAGAGTATCCCACAGTATCCACCTGGAGATACTGGATGCCCATGGCAAGGGCAACAAAGCTGGTAAGGGATCTGGAGAGTTAAGTCTTATGGGGAGAAGCTAAGGGAGGTGATGGTGTTCAGCCTGGAGAAGAGGAGGCTTTATCACTCTCTACAACTACCTGAAAGGAGGTTGTAGAGAGGCAGGGATCAGTCTTTTCTCCCAAGTCACAGGTGATAGGACAAGAGGAAATGGCCTCAAATTGTGCCAGGGGAGGTTTGGGTTGGATATTAGGAAAAATTTTTACATGGAAATGGGCTTCCCAGGGAAGTGGTTGAGGCATCATCCCTGAGGGTATTTAAAGGCAGGTTGACATAGTGCTTAGTGATGTGGTTTAGTTGTTTTTTATCAGAGTTAGGTTGATAGTTGGACTAGATGATCTGAAAGGTCCCTTCAAACCTAGAGAATTCAATTTTATGACTCTGTATCCACACCTTGCCTTTAATAAGGAATATGATGGGGGAATAGAGCTGAGAGATGGACATGCTCCATGTCCTTCCCTCCCCACTAAACCTGCTCATGAGGAAAGCCAGTGCTTTGGTCTGGGAGGGAGCAGCACGGCCTGTAATGCCTGTCCCTCAACCAGCATCTTTTCCCAAAGGAGAGGGTCAAGCACAGCAGCACTGCAGTGCTACATGTGTCTCTCCATTAATCCTGGTGGGTCTGAAGAGCGAGATGGACCCTGCCAGTGTGATCCCCCATGAGGTGTTTATGAAGGCAAATTAGTCTGCCCCAATTAGCTTGTACCAGAGTCCAAGGTTAGGAAAACCTCCCACTGCAGGATATTGTATTCTTGGAAGTGTCTCCTTGGGGTGAGGAGGAAACCATAGAACACTGACTCTTGTTCCACTGTCAATCTTGTGAGTGTCTGGGTGAAATGAAACTGCATTAGTAACAAGCAACATTAATCTCTTTAATCTGTGTCTTTGCTTTGTGGAGTTGGTATATATTGTATTGAAAACCAGAGTGTCACAGTGACGGGAAGAGGGATGAAATCAGTCTCGCTGACGGTAGCTCTGCTTGTGATAGCTGGTACATTTATTGCTCCCAGGTGTCCGTGAACTCAGTTTGTGGATGTCTGACTGCTCAGAAATCAGGTCCAGAGCTCCACTGTTTAGTATTGTAAGAGAAATCGACATTGATTTTGGACATCTTAGTCCATAAATTTGAATCCTGAGAATTTGTTTGAGAAGAAACTCAGACATATATGTAAGTGGAGCCAATAATTTTGACAGCCTTTCCAAGCTGAGCTGTACTTGCTTGGCACTCAGTGCTCTCATAAACTTAAACCATCTGCAGACACATCCCACAGACCACCGTAAAAGTAACAGGTACATAAAGAAAAGAAATATGGCTCGGGGCAAAATGCAGAAATTTGAAAGGGGTCAGTGACAGGGAGAGGTGGTGGTAACCACACGTCTCTGAAGGGCTGAATTTAAATCTTGCTTGGTTTTCATCACAGGCACTATGTGTCTGTGCCACAAAATAGCTGACAAATGCTACCTAGCAAAGATCCAGAGTTGGAGTAATAGGAGCACTGGCAAACGTCCATGGACATCCTCCTTGATGCCTACCTGGCATTTGCTACTATTGATACAGCAAGGAGTCCGTTGCTGTGCTTCCCCGCTCAACCCAAGGAAAATGAATGGGGACTGGAATTAAATTAATGCCTTATACTAACCAGTGGAAAACCAGAATCAGCCCAAACAGTGAACTGGAGAAGGCAGTTTAGTCCTGCCAGCATAACTCATGTTTCAAGATAACTGTCAAGGTCTGGCAGTAATTTGTTCCTCCAATATTGGACACAGGAGCCCTCAGTTGCTGGATCTGCAAGGTTTGACAAAATGTTGATCTGATGTCAAGGAGCAAGGCATGACTCTGTTAGTAGGAATGATTTGCTCTCTGTCACCTTTAAACGCTCATTTATGAGTATTCAGTTCTTTTAGTTCTGAGAGGCTACAAATTTGATACAAAAAAAGGGAGGGAAAGAGATAGGGAGGGAAGTTTCCTCAGCAGCTTGTGTCTCCCACACAGGGTCAGAAAATAGTTGCAGAAACTACACTGGGAGCTGTGAATTCCCATTTTTGCATTGTGGAAGCAGGAACTGGGGCTTAGTGATTCTCTCCCTTGGCCTCAATTTCAGATGGAACTGGCCTGTTCTTAGGTCATGGGGAGCTGACTCATGTCTAGGATGATGCCATGTGTAGGATATCTATTCCTAAAGGGTAGTAGGAGAAAAAAGCCTATTGCATATTAAGAACTTTTGACCTTCCAGATATTTAAGTAAATGAATTTGCAAAACTTGAAAATATACTGTCACTTGTGATCTAAAAGGAAATAATGCATTTCATCACAAGCAGAAGACATTATATATTTTCTGTGAACAAAGGGAGCAAAAAGTACTGTGAAACCCCAAGATTTCAGTTTGCTGCTTCCTCTATAAGCAACGCAATACTGGTAGTGAAACCATGCCCTCCGCAGAAAAGCATCCCGATTGCTCTTTTAAAGAAAGAGTTCTTTAAAGAAACTCTGCTCTTTTAAAGAAAGAGAAGCTCCATTGAGTTTCTTGAAGAGTTCAGGAAGGATGTATATTCACCGATTTCCAATGCCTACCTTCATATTCAGATTATTTACTGATAAATCCCTTAACAGAATCACACAGAATCACAGAATATCAGGGATTGGAAGGGACCTTGAAAGATTATCTAGTCCAATCCCCCTGCCAGAGCAGGAACACCTAGATCAGGTCACACAGGAACGTGTCCAGGGGGGTTTTGAATGTCTCCAAAGAAGGAGACTCCACAACCTCCCTGGGTAGTCTGTTCCAGTGTTCCGTCACCATCACTGTAAAGAAGTTTTTCCTCATATTTAACTGGAATCTCCTATGTTCCAGCTTGCATCCATTACCCCTTGTCCTATCATTGGATGTCACTGAGAAGAGCCTGGCTCCATCCTCCTGACACTCACCCTGTACATATTTATAAACGTTAATAAGGTCGCCCCTCAGTTTCCTCTTCTCCAAGCTAAAGAGACGCAGCTCCCTCAGTCTTTCCTCATATGGGAGATGCTCCACTCCCTTAATCATCTTCGTAGCCCTGCCCTGAACTCTCTCAAGCAATTCCCTGTCCTTCTTGAACTGAGAGGCCCAGAACTGGATGCAATATCCCAGATACAGTGTCACCAGGGCAGAGCAGAGGTGGAGGAGAACCTCTCTCGACCTACTAACCACCCCCCTTCTAATACAGCCCAGGATACCATTGGCCTTCTTGGCCATGAGGGCACAGTGCTGGCTCGTGGTCATCCTGCTGTCCACCAGGACCCTCAGGTCCCTTTTCCCTATGCTGCTCTTCAACAGGTCATCTCCCAACCTATACTGGTACCTCTGATGAGATTTAAGATTTGGTTGAGGTTCAAAAGTTTAATGGTTTCTCCAGAATTTAGGCCTGAGTGTGACTGGAAGTTTCAGTGCAGCAGTATGCCCTAAAGGATTTCTTGCCCATTTCCTTGCAGGCTAAGTTTGGCAATATACACCAAGAACAACTTTGGCATCAGGGAGTCATAGAATCATCTAGGTTGGAACAGACTTTTAAGATGATCAAGTCCAACCATCACCCTAACACTGCCAAGTCCACCACTAAACCATGTCCCTAAGCACGATATCTACCTGACTTTTAAATACCTCTAAGGATGGTGATTCAACCACTTCCCTGAGAAGCCTGTTCCAGTGTTTGATAACCCTTTCTGTGAAGAAATTTTTCCCAATATCCAAAACCTCCCCTGGTTCAGCCTGAGTCCATTTCCTCTTTGGCATCACTGATTTCAGCCCTAGCTTAAAACCAGAACTGAAATACTGTGTGCATATAAAAAGTCAGTAAGAGTATTTTCTTCTCTACTGGGTGAAAAGATGTTGTCTCCCAGTTTGAGCATGCACAGCCCAGTAGTCTTCTCTGTGATCTGAAGCAGGGTAGGAGCAGTTGGGAGATGCCTGTGTTCTTTGAAAGGCCCTCTGAACACCTCAAGCTACCCCAATGAAACTGTAAACTTCCAAAATTGCTGAGAGAGGATGGGCTCACGGCAAAGGTGGTGCACTCTGCTGTGGCAGCTTTGAGTTTTCTCCTCTTTTTACAGGGTCTTCATGTAAAACCACAGATAACTGCATATGCAATTTACTATTGGTAATTAGTTTCTATAAATTTTCTGGGCTTTAATGGCCCAGATGCAAAATAGGATATATTCTTCTTCTTCTGGCCTTTGTCTATTCTGCTGATTTAAATTGAAAGCCTTCGGAACTGGGACCATTTTTGCTCTTCATGTGTATGTGGACTCTCCTAAAGGCCTTACAGTCTCAGCAGGAATGCAGCAGCATTTCTGCACCACAAATATTTACCAGTTATTTACAGTAATTATTCCTTCATGAAGAGGCAGTGAAACATGGCAAAGACTATTCTGGGAAAGAAAAGCTTGCTATCAGTTGGCTGGATTGTTTGTACTGGCTGGCGTAACGGTGCAAAGTGGAATTATTTTGCTTTACACAATTGTTGCTGTAACTAAGGAAACCTCAGAGCAGCTACTGACTTGTTAATTTGTTTGATACTTAAATTTTCTGGAAGCAACAAAGAAAATAAATTTGGGGAACCTAGAAGATCAAACCGAGCACATTAATTGTTTCCCTGGCTTTGCTGAGATATCCTGCATGCCTCAGCAAATTATTGTTGAAAGATCTGAAGTATTAACATAAAAAATTTTAATTGAAAATATATCTCCCGAGAATTTAAGTTCTTCAGCTGTGGACTCAGACCTCCAAGATTTTCATACGCATTGCTGAAGGCTAGTGCACTGGGACATATAATCTTCTGCAGAGGATGATGTAAGTAATTCCTTTCTATAAAATGATATGATGCAAGTAATTCCTTTTTATAAAAATTACCCAGTTGTCAGAGTCCCCTCCCCACTGGGCTTGGTAAAGCACCAAAGCAGATACATTCTTGCCCTAAAGAATGTTCTTTTTATTAGCATGAAATATGTGGAGAGAGAGGAAGAGATGCCAAATCTGAGCAGAGCAGAGCAGTGAGGGTAATTTTTTAAGAGAATCCTCATAGTTTGGCTCCATTATAAAATCTTTTCCAGGTTTTATTTATTATTTACTTTCAGATTTTTGTAAAAAAAGTGGGGTTTATGAAATTGTACCAGCTTTCCTTCAGTATGCCTGCCTACAGTGTCTCAAAGATACCATGTTTCTGAAAGTTTCAAGGGGAAATGAGGAAGTTTGAGAAGAGAAGAGACCTAGTTTTTGTCCCTCGAAATGGGAAAGGCAGAAATATAAGAGAGAACCTTAACACATAGATGTTGAGAAAATTAGCATAAAAACACACCTTGGAAATATATTTGGGCTGGGTTTTTCAAAAAGGCTGGGGACATAGAAACAAAAATGAAAACTTGTATTTTTTAGCTATTAAATCTCATGGACCTTTTTTTTTTATTTTATTTTGTTTAAGCTCATAAAAAGTTTGGATTCCATTTGGAATGAAATTTTAAGGGCTGGGCTGTGCCACTTTCAATGGGGTTCCAGGAACTTTTGAGTTCAAACACTGTTGAAAACCCAACAGCTTCAGGTGCTCAAATAGGCACTGATCTGCTCCGAAAAGTCATTTAGATGACCAGATGCCCTCATTTATCTGGAATGTAGGTCCTCATCCTGGCAGTTCAAAGACTTCATTTGAAAAGCTGTTTTAAAGCAGATTTTCCCCATTTTCCTCCTCCATTCTTTAGCAGTAGAGCAAACGATAGGCATCATTTCCCAACTGGAAATAAGTGAAATGATCTTCACTATAAAATCTGGTTCAGGAAGTATTTTCATAATGGGACCTGTGATCTCACACAGAGGTCTGTCCTTCAAGATGTAATCAAGGCTGAAGCTGTGCCCTGGATGTTCCCATACTGTTTTCCTCTCTAATTTGTGTACTGCAGATGAATATTTTGTAATATTTGAAAAGATCCCAGAAATAGCAGTTGTCAGCCATCAGGTGATGTTTTTTTCTAATGAAGTTCCTCAGGAATTGACACTAGCTGTGGAGCTAACCAAGAATTTCACCAGCGTTCTGGAAGTAAACCACAAATAAAATTCAGATGATTTGTGAAGTACTACTGACGAAAGCAGATCAGTGACATTCAGCAATGTGAAGTATGTGGTGACTGCTGGAAACGGTCACTCAAAACACCTGTTTTCTTCTAGGAAAATCAAAGCTTTATAGTTAGAAATAAGAAATTTAGACCAATACCTGTATATAGAAATAGAGGCTATGAAAACACTGATGAAATGATCAAACAGCTATTTAGGTACAACACTGTGATGAAGAAGGCTGATACAATTAACAAACACAGGACAGGGAATGAAAGTATGAGCAGGTGATTTTTATTTTGCTTATGGCATTACTGAGACTGATATGGGAAGGCTGAACCCTCTGGGTAGTATTCTTAAAGGATCTGCAAAACTGGAAAGCTCCAGAAAGGAGCATAAGGAGAGGACAAGGGACTCAGCTTCAGCAAGGGGCATTTTGGCTTATCCCAAGAAAATGTTTGGTTTTTTTCTTACAGTGGTGGTGATTAAATCTTGATACAGGCTGCCCAGAGACGTGGTGGGATGCTTGTCCTTGGAGATATTCAAACCTCAGCCAGACACAGCCCTAAGGAGTCTGCTCTCCCTTTGAAGGTCATTCTGGCTTAAGCAGGGGCTTGGAAGAGGGCCTTTGGGGTCCTTTCCACTCGCAACTCTTCTGTGATGCTATGGTTTGGAGCCTGCAAAAATATCTTACACTGAGACAGAGAAAAGTTTTTGGACTCAGTATTTAACCGGGTTGTCTTAATGGTCAAGTTCCACTGTGAAACTACCTTATGTCGAGGATGTGACGTGGTAGTATTTCGTTTTAACTTAAGGGACCCAAATTTAGGTGTCCACAGCAGTGTCGACGTATAAGCTTGCTACCACTAGTCAACATCAATGGTAACAGAGGAGGTTCTAGAATTATAGGTCAAATGTATATGTCTACTTGCACCTGTTTAAAGTTTACCGGAGTTAAATTCTACCATAAAATGCTCCTCAGTCTAGTAGAGACTTCAAAAGAGCTGTTGTGTGAAAGCTGAAGCCAGTTAATCTGAAAATAAAGAACATATTTTTAACAAGAAGGATGATTCCTGCTTGGAGTCAATTCACCTGGTCTTATATCCCCAGCTCAAAACTGGACTAGGGAAGAAATACATCGAACATTCAATAAATCAAACATTCTTGTTTGATAACAAGAATAAACACTGACACATGCGCCCAGAGAAGACAGTCTCATGGGTCCCTATAGTCTGAACTTCTGCATGTCTGAGAATGAAAACATTAGTTACTGATGACTTCTAAACCATAAGCATTGTCTTTTTGCAGCCTGCTCCAGCTCCTGTGTTGATGTGAGCTAGTCTAGGCTTAGCCAGACTATATTGGTTAAAGACCTCCACTAGAAGAAGATGAACTAAATTAAATGGTCTCCTGCCTGCTCCACCTTGATGCAATCTGCCTGCTGTTTGGCAAATGGGACTATGACACATTGATGCCTGGTGGGAAATTTCATTCCAATGGACAAATTGCTCTATGCAATTATGACTTGTCTTTTACCAATGAATATATATCTTGGATGTGGTGATTTCAAAGGTAAAAACATGGAGATTTCTTCCTAACAAAGCACAGTTATCTGATCTGGGAAATTACATTAACATCTTGGGTAAGGTATTCAAACTTGTGACCAGAATATCCTTGCCTACCATTTCCCCTAAAAAATGGATTACAAACTCCTTAAAGCAGGGACTATCCTTCTCAGTGTTGGGCCCACCTATGGAATGGTGCTCTCATAAATAATCACACCAGATGCAAATTTATTCACTTCAAATCACCATATGGCCTTAACCACATGCTTTTTAGCCCACTATTCTGACTCTAGCAGCAGCAAAAATCGGGCTTCATTGGAAGATATAGATCTCATATTGTGCCCCACACAGGCTGGTATAAATTCTGTAAGTTTAACTTTTAACTCTGTAAGTTAAACTTATAGAGTGGCAGCATCTCTTTTTAGTCTCAGTAATTTCGTAGGTGCCGTATGGCCTAGAGCATGATTACTCCTATTATTTAAAAAAAAAAAAAATCTGTCTAAAGGAATTGTTAGCTTTTGGATTATGTTAATGTTAAACAAGCTTTTGGAATTTTGGAATTTCTTCACTTGATGATGAAGAAGCAATCATTTATATTTAATCAGGATACTCTTTTCATAATTTTTATTATGAGTGACTAGTTTCTTTGATGTCAACCCTTGAAAACTTTAGCACTTGTTATTCTACTTAAAATAATTAATTTGGAACTGCTAGTACACGTATATCTCATTATATGAATATCAGTTTCAAATTGTAATCTGCTGAATTATGTCCAAATATAATTTCCTTGCCAGTTTTGTATTTCTCAAAGATCATGCTTCATACACTTTGAGTCATAT
>VZTM01021929.1:122787-149420 GCA_013400555.1 Jacana jacana | reverse complement strand
TTTTTTTTTAAAGTGAAGAGTTCTATAACTGGAAGGAATTTCTGGGAGCCAAAGGTTGAATGTGGTAATGTTGTACTTCTGTGAACACTAACTTTGAGTAGACTACAGTAGGGTATGTTGTCCATCACACTTTCTAGATGTACAATAACTGTTTACCAAAGAATGCCCTAAGAAGGACATATTGAGAAGAAAGGCAGCCTGTGCTATGTATGGGTTCATAGCTAATTTAACTGCAGAGTAAATATGCACTTTGGAGGGAGATTATGAAGTTACAATGCGTGTTATTTGCACTGGTCGCAGCAGGATCCCTGCATCTTCCAATGTGCCAGATCAATAAATCAGAGATTGAATAAGCCTCCATGAATATGTTTCTTGGCTCTGGTTCTTTCTCAGGAAGTCCTCGGGCATCTGTTTACTGCCTCCAACTCAAGGGGGAGCAGGCCTCTAACATGAAACACAGCACTTTCACGCCAAGTAGCCTGAAGCAAAATGGCTTTGGAGTATGTGTGGTATTCACAAGCAGAATACTGATTTTTTTGAATGGTAAAACCTAACAGAAACGGGCCTTTGTTTGTCTGGACCCTGCAGATATAGCAATAATTTAAGTGTTCAATGATGTATTTGAAGATGACATTCAAGGTCTTGTGGAACTTACCATATAAATTTGGTTCTTTTCAGTATTTCCTACTTCTTTCTCCATGTGGTGGCTGATGCAATGTGTTCTCGGACTAAAGAAAACACTCCAGAAATGACTGCTTCTTGGTGGTCTTACGTTTTGTCTGTGATCACTGGGCTTGCTTCACACCTTTCAGATGGGAAGCAGTTAAGTTCCAGTTAAGCAACCGCTACTCACTGAAGGCTTTACCTGTTGGTAAGGTTGGAAGATCTCTGTATTATTTGGTGAATAAATTATCAGCATTTTCTCTCTTCTCAGCCCCTTAGCACAAATGAGTGCCATGTGAACAATGTATTCCCTTGCAACTAGCAACTTTCTGAACAGCAGGCATGGCAGCAGGAGCACTAACAGAAAAAAAACCCAAATAGACAGGAAAAATCCCATGAACTCTTTAAAATTCTCTTGTACTATGTAAGACACGTATCAATATCAATAAAGGCAGTCCTTTTGCTGGATAGTAGAGTGCCAGATTTTCCAAGAAATACAGAGGACAACTAAATATAATTAATGAAATAAAATAAATAGAGGGGTTTGGTATCATTTTGCGCAGTAGCAGATTAGCTGTGGAAAACAATTTATGCAAGAAATGATATTGCATATTATGGGATCCATTAAAGTAAATGGATGTTACTATTCCATTAATTTAACTTGGAAATTAGGATTGGGATAAACCACTAAGAGAATTGGCTTGCAGCAAACACCCAGGGAAACTTCTTACAGAAACGACTCTTCCAAGCAAAATACCATTTGGGAGACTAGTGGTCATATACTGAGTATCCTCATTTTCCATTGGCTCGTAATCAGCTGGAGGTGCTCAGCATCTCTCTGTGAAACACTAAGTGGTTATAAAAATGAGACCTTGTGCACCAGAGGTATGTGTGGGCCATAAGTCTTTTCAGAGATGAGTCAAGCTATTCATGGAGGTTTCCAGGAATGAGCAATTTTTGACAGTATAATAATCCTGGTTGCAGAGTCATCGTGTTCACTCTTTGGATTTTAACAAGTGCCAATTGAGGAAAGTGATTTGTGACTTCCCCAGAAGAGCTCACTTGGAAAGATACCGCCTTAAAGTATAGCCTGTCTCTCTGGGTGGTAAACTTATTAGCCAGTATGAGACAGGTCTTTCAGTGCTATGTCAATGGACTCTGGGAACAGGCGGTGGATATAACACCACAACAGGCCTCTTAGGCAGAGAGGGCGGAATTTGTCAATGTCTCCGATTAAATTGTGAGTATGGGACAATGCAGTAGTAGTGAAATAATTAATGAAACTGAATTTCTACTATTTCTTGACTATTTGTAATACAGAGAATCCAAACCCTAGAACTTTACTGTGCTAGATACTGTGCAAATGTTAGAAAATAAATGTTGCTTTTATATATGCAGGGTTTTTTTTTACTATTTGAACAGGAAAACAGATTGCTTAGAGAACAAGTGGAATCTGACTCCCTGGAACCATTCAAAACTCAACTGGACAAGGCACTGTGCAACCTGCTCCCACTTTGAAGCCTTGCACAATGGTTTCAGAGGTCTCTTCCAATATAAATAAATCATGATGCTACTCTATACTCCAAGTTACAGATAATTATACACTTCTATTATAGTCTAAAGGGCATATGAAAAATTACAATGTATTGCATTGCACAGGTTTTTGAGGTGTGTAGGAAACTTGTTTTTCTACTTACGCAGTGATCCTCATCATATGCCTTGACTCCTCTTACAAACACATTTCCAGTCAGGCTGCACTAACTTTCACAGAATAAACTTCTTAAGGTGCAAAAGATAGAGCAAGCTAGTCCAAAAAAATTCCTTTCGACCACCTCTCAGCTGCAGATGGAACTTTTTCCTATTTATGGCTTAAGCATGGCAACAAACTCTTTGTTTTGGCATGTTTCTCTACAACTGCTTGAAAGGGCACTGTAGAGAGATTGGTGCTGGTCTCTTNTTTTTTTTTTTTTTTTTTCAGAGAGGCTTGTTGATCACATGGCAAAATAAAATCAGATTGAAGAGAAATGTCCCCTGACCTCAGATATGAAGAGGTTCTCCTTCCATGAGGCTGTGCCACATCACACAGATGCTTCCTGCATGGGTCTGGACCAGTTGGAAGGATCTGCTTTATTTGCATCCCCTTCACAAGATCAGGAAGGCAAGACAGAAACATCAGATGATCAGGAATGCTCTTGGATTTTAAATTGTTGTATCTCTCAGATATAATGCCAATAGTATTAGTTCTGTTTCCATACCTGGCATGTATTTGGTGCTGAATGTAGCCAAGATACTGTACAATGCATGGAGGAGTTTGGAGTCTACATTTCTTCAGGACCATCAGACTAGTTTTGTGTTAGTGCCAGAAATATGTTTTGAGGAAGAAACAAAAAGTAGGAATGGCATAAGAGAAAAGTCATGAAAACCCTTCCACTACTTTTCAAACCATCTTATTTTAGATTGCCAGAACACGACTTTGCTATGATTTTTCTTCCATCACTTTGGGGAATAGAAAACCAATGTTTTAATGCCAACTATAGTTTTAATTGACTCTGCTGCAAGTTAAGAAAACCTCTACAAAGTTATTCTTTCTAGTAAAGGAACAGAGCTGGGAATGGCCCTTTTCTTAAGTGGGTGTCTAAGTCAAACAGCTGCAACAGAAGATGTAGAAGCTTAAACCCATTCACCATTACCACTGGGAGACTCCAGAGCTCCCTTATGTGTTTTCCTGCCTCCAGTAGGAATACAGATGTGAAGTATGATGCTACACCTCCTCAAGGACACTAGAAGACATTGGCTTCACACTGTTCCCAGTTCAGCCTTATAATACTCATGCCCACTTTACACTAGAAGACAATTCCTATTCTCTCTGGGTTAGGATATAGTTAAAGTTGCAAACAGGAGACTCTTTTAGTGCTATCTTTTTGCTGTTTCTCAAAATACTTTTCTTAATCACTTGCTTCATGCCAATTGTGACTATATTTAGTACAATTTATTCCACATGGACTGAAATTTATGATTCCCACAGCTCTGCAACAGATGGCCAAAGTTTGCCAAAATGCTGGCAAATGCATTAGCTAGACTTGATTCAAAGTTGTCTGCAAACAGTACTTCTTTACTATTATTTGTCACAGCCATGGTGGGTTTTTTTAATGCTTTGATGCATTAGGGGAAAAAGCAAAACATAATGAAAAACTCTAAAAAAATGCACAGATGCCATTTTAATCTCCAGTAAGTTTCCCCATTGTACATCCAAATGAAACTAAAAGAGTTTACAGGAAATGCTGCTTGCAGTGGCTTAGCTATTGAATTAATGGGACTGTAATACCATTCAGCTGTTTGAAAATGGAATTTATCTTATCATACTCTTCGGGTGTAAAGAAATGTATTAGGCAGAGTACGTCTTGCAAAAAGTTTCCATTGTAATGAATGTGGTATTCATTATTTTTCCTGGACAAGTTTATTTTAGAAAAAGAAAATGAATACAAATGGGTTATTGAAAGCCATTTGTGAATTCACTCAATATTTTGAAAGAATAAGAAAAATGTCATTGCCATTGCCAGATAAAATGGATATCTTTAATATTACAAAAAGATGGTTATACAACACAGGCGGATCTCTTTCCTGTCCCTTACTACAATGTGCCAAGTTACTGAGGACCCGCACTGTGACTTTCTAGCTCATCTTAGCCATGGAGTGCATCTCCCTTCTTCAGAAGTGCACTAATAAAAGACCTGTCTGCATTTCAGGTTCTGGTCAGCATAGCTTTCATTTTCACACACTTGCCTTTTACACAAGCAGGTGAGGAAGGGAGGGGATAGGAGATATGTCTGCCACCTCAGTTTGAGCTTTGGTTGATGGGGAAGGGAGAATACCTCATGGGCTGGAGGACAGCAGTTAACTATGTACTTCCTTGGAGAAGATGGATGATAGACCTACCTCATCCTGAACCTTCTGCTCTGTGCAGTTCAAACACTCGCTCAGGTTTAAATGCATCCTGTCCCACATGTACAGCATAAAGCTGCAAAAATGAAAGGTGGGGTGTGCAGAAAAAGAAGGGTGAGCAAAAGGTGAGGTAGCCAGGAAATGGCAAAAGACAATTTTCTGTAGGTGAGTCATCCAGTTAACATTTTTGTATGATTCTCTGGGAGTAAATGAGGACTTGGGTCTCAGTCATTTAGTACAAAGAACATAAAGATGGTCCCTGACTGTTGGAGCTTCTTGACATGGGTCTGACTTTGTCACATCGGGGATGAAAAGCTGTCTTTCAGCATAAACCTCTCTAGCAATTCTCAGCTGTGTTCAGCCTTGAGAGGTGCAATGGCAGAACTGCATAAATCAACCAATTTGCTGCTACAGGGCCCAAAAGGTGAAGAAGAATCACTAGTTTATATAGATCAGAACCCCAACATCACTGTTTTATTCTTTTGTCACTGAACAGAATGGGCCATGTGTAACAAAATCTAAGCAATGAATCCATCAGTTCACAGCAGTGAAGGAGATGTGAGCCTTTGAAATGCTCCAGTGGCTGAGTCTAATGAAAAAACCCACCCCACCTTCAAAGCCCTCCTGCATTTAAAACCACCTCTCTTTTCTTCTCCCAGAAGAACAGTTCCAACACATTGCTATTGCATATCCCAGGTGGGCCACTCTTATCTGGTAAGAGGTGTCCTGTAGGATATAACAGGCACCCACAGCAAAATTTGGAATTCACATATCCTTCCTTTTAAGTATGTATTTTATTTTGTAGGTCACAGGAAGAGGGGATAGCTAGGTTTTATGTGGAAGGTGGAGCACAACTTTGTAATTACTGCTTTGGCAAATGGAACTCCATTTCGTCAAAGTGGAATAGTTTCAACAAAGATATCTCAATGTTAGCCTCAACCTTTCTCATGAATATTCATTAAAAAGCTGTTTAGAAACTGTTCCGTATTTTTGGTTAAAGAGCTCCTTAGACACTGGCCTCCAGGCTTGTCTTTCTTTAACCATACCACTTTCTAATGCTGCTATTAATAAAGCTTTCGTAAGATATCCAAACAACTCTATTTATGGGCTCTTTACATTTGTCAGAGGTCCTTTTTTTATTTACACACTTCCTATGTATTTTGTCTTCATTTTGAGTAATGGTGCATAGTAAAAGTTTGAAGTGGTGTATTCAAAATGTTACAACAGTAGGAAAAGGCAAAATGAGGTTCCTGTGAATGGTGTGCTATTATCAGACATTAACTCCCCAGAACCCCACTGTGACTTACACAGAATCACCATCACATCCAACACTCCTGCCATGGACAGGAATATCTTCCACTACATCAGGTTGCTCAAAGCCCTGTCAAACCTGGCCTTGAACATATTCAGGGATGGGGCATCCACAGCTTCTCTGGGTAACCTGTTCCAGTGACTCACCACCCTCACAGTGAAAATGTTCTTTCGTATATCCAACACAAATCTACCCTCTTCCAGTTTAAAACCATCACCCCTTGTCCTGTCACTATAGTCCTTTATAATATGGGACCTGGAGCATAAATCTTATGAGGAGCTGGGACTGTTTAGTTTGAGGAAGAGGAGGCTGAGGGGAGACCTCATCACTCTACAACTGCTTAAAAGGACATTGTAGAGAGGTTGGTGCTGGTCTCTTCTCACAGGTAATTAGCAATAGAACAAGAGGGAATGGCTGCAAGCTGCAGCAGGGTAGGTTTAGGCTGAACATGAGGAAAGAATTCTTCACAGAAAGAGTGGTCAGACACTGGAATCAGCTGTCCAGGGAGGTGGTTGAACCACCATCCCCAAATGTGTTTAGGAGTTAATTAGATATGGTATTGAGGGATATGGTGTAGGTGAGAACTTTGTAGAGTAGGGCTGATGGTTGGACTCAATGATCCCAAGGGTCTCTTCCAACCAGAAAGATTCTATGATTCTATGTTTTTATCCATCTTTCTTATAAGCCTTCTACTGAAAAGCTGCAGTAAGGTCATGTCAGTGCCTCCCTGTTCCAGGCTGAACAACCCATATTCTCTCAGTTTTGCTCAAAGGAGAGGTGTTCCAACCCTCTAACCATTTCCCTGTCCCTCTTCTGGACTTGCTCCAACAAGTCCATGTCTGGGGTTGCTACATGCTACTCACCTCAGAGGTTGTTCTGGTTCTTCATTCCCTATATCTTCCTTTGAAATCAACCAGGTCTATTATGATCTCCACCAAGCCTTTCCTCTTGTGCAAAATGCAGAGCTCAGCACATTCAGCTTAATAGTGCTTTCACAGCGCAGCAGCCACAGCCTCCACTGGCATCACCGGCAATGATGCATACCTTCCAGGTCTTGTGATGAGGTAGGACCTCTACGGCTGTTCAGTCCCATACCTCCTTTACCCCTAGGAATTAGGGAACTAAATCTGTCCTGCCACTGCTGGAATGATGGGCTTCAAGATGGGCAGTGTCTTAGCAGGGGTGCCAGGATCCTGCCTATAAAGATGCTCTTCTGTTCAACAAAGTTTCTTAAATGTTAGAGGAAAGCTGTACAGCAATTACTATACACACTGAGAGATGGGGATGATATTTGATCTGTTTGTGCATGAACAGAATTAAAGTCAGGACAGGAGCTGTATAGGTGATGGGTCCAAAAAGACGGTCCTGGTATTTTTATTCAAGTAATAGGAACCATGGGACTTGTGAGCTACAGTTCAGCTTGCAGAAAAACAAACTAGTCTAGATTTCACTATTGCCAGTGATGGAGAAACCAACTCAAGCAAATTTTCAATAGATAAAAATTCCTTTTTTTTTTATTAGGTGAACTTGTCTAGATTCAGCTTCCAGCAGCTATAGACCTTTTCTTTGTGAGGTTCCCTCTGCTGCATTGCTGTTCTCTGTACTGTGATCCAGCCACCTCAAACCCACTCTTTTTGTTCAGCTATGTAGTTTAACATGCTTGAATTTTTTTTACCAAGTTTTCTTGTCTTCTCATTAATTTTATTTTTCTCAAACTTTTGACAGTTAGTCAGCTTCCTTCTTGGACTGCACACACCAGTCCAGAGCTGAATATTCCAGGAGCAGCTGTGGCAATGCCAAAGACATCAACTGGGAAGTTTCTGGTTTCTGTGTTGCAGCTCAACCCACTGGACTTTTACCTCCTAAGGTGTTCTCAGGTCTTATGATGCTGTAACTGACATGTTATTACCACCTGCAGCAGCTATCATCTGTAGCTGGGCACAGTTATCCAGGCTATTAGTTATTCTATTAGCTTGCTGGTGAGTATCAAATCCCCAGCAGTTTATGCACAATGTTTTCCCAAATTTCTCCAAAGTAAGCAAACCAGAATGACTGCTTACCTTTGAATAAGGTTTACAGACAGTCAGCATAGTCTTTGCACGGGATTCTTAAACAAATTGCTCTTTACTTAGATGTTGGAAGCAATAAGAGCATTGTGGCCTATATCAGGAACAGTGTGGTGAGTAGGACTTGAGAGGTGATCATCCCCCTGTACTCAGCGCTGGTGAGGCCTCATCTTGAGTACTGTGTCCAGTTTTGGGCTCCTTATCACAAAAAAAAAGACATTGAGGTGCTGGAGGGCATCCAGAGAAGAGCAACAAAGCTGATGAGGGGTATGGAAAATAAGTCTTATGAGGAGACTGAGGGAGCTGGGGTTGTTCAGCTTAGAGAAAAGGAAGCTGAGGGGAGACCTTATTGCTCTCTACAATTACCTGAAATGAGGTTGTAAAGAGGCATGGGTTGGTCTTTTCTCCTAAGTCACAGGTGATACAACAAGAGGAAATGGCCTTAAACTGCGCCAGGGGAGGTTTGGGTTGGGTATCAGGAAAAATTTTTACATGGAAAGGGTTATTAAGCATTGGAATGGGCTGCCCAGGGAGGTGGTTGAGGCACCATCCCTGGAGGTATTCAAAAGACAGGTTGACATGGTGCTCAGGGACATGGTTTATTGATGGTTTTTTATCAGTTAGGTTGATGGTTGGACTAGATGACCTGAAAGGTCCCTTCCAACCTAGAAGATTCTACATGCTAATCAAAGCAAAGATTTCCTCTCTTTACCTTCATCTGCCTTTCTCAACCTGGTGATCTGCTGGCTGTTCAAAACTGGAAGAAAAAGAGAAACTAAGTCACGTTTGGAGGTAGTGCAACAACCTTGATAGCCAGAGGAGAAGCAGTGACTATCACGTATTTTGTGCTCAGTGAGTATTTGACTTACCCTTACATGCCTTCCAGCAAAGAAGGGAAACACAGCCCAGATGAAATGTCTGTTAGGGGAGTGCAAAGTGTTTGGAAAATTTTATTCACAAAGACCTTATCAGTTGTTCCTTGCTAAAGGAGGAGGAGGTATTGACTGCGGTTCTGCAAAAGGTCTGCCC
This sequence comes from Jacana jacana, assembly GCA_013400555.1. Taxonomy (NCBI): domain Eukaryota; kingdom Metazoa; phylum Chordata; class Aves; order Charadriiformes; family Jacanidae; genus Jacana; species Jacana jacana. The sequence continues at coordinate 140,408 of VZTM01021929.1, read as the reverse complement.
AGCAACCGATACTCTTATCAATGGGATAATTGAGCAGAGACCACGCTATTCATTTTGCAGATGATACCAAGCTTGGACGGGCTGCAGGGCTACCAGTGAACTGGCTCAGGCTTCAGAGTGATCCAGACAAATGTGTTGTCTGACCTTTCCCATCTCTGCCAATTCAGTTCAACAGAGGCAGGCACACCTGACTCGGAAAAAATGCCGGAAAGGAGATGACTGATTTGGCAAAAGCTCTGCAGAAAGCAATCAGAGAATCACAGAGGATGAGAAGAACACGACTCAGTATCCTGCAAAAGAAGGCAAAAATCATACAGAGACATATAAATAGGAGTCCTAAATATGGGTCTGTTAAAATAGTTGCCCAGCTCCACTTGGCACTTAAGAGGACTGAGATGGTATAAAAGCAGTTCCTGGCTTTGTAATAAATAATGTCAAAATTTCAAGAATTATTTTATTATTTTTTTTTAAATCGAGAGAGGAGAAAACTGAAAGGATAATAAAAAATTAATAGAATTAAGCTGAATCAAAGTTGTTCAGCGCATTAGCTCCTGATGCATGCCTCAATGATAAGGATAGTGAGCACCAGTGGGTAATGTTGGCCGAGAGGCTGTGGTGTCTGTTACTGGATATTTTGAGAAATAGGTTAGACAAATTGATGTTAGGAATTGAGCTTGATCGGGCATTTTTGCAAGAGATGGACTTAAGGGTGTACACAAGCCTTTGAGAGCCTTCCCAGCTCTACTTCAAACTTTGTCTGACTTGGCACTGGATCACAGAATCATTTAAGTTGGAAAAGACCTTTCAGATCATCAAGTCCAACCATTAACCTAGGACTGCCAAGTCCAGCATCACATCTACACATTTTTTAAATGTCTCTAGGGATGGTGGCTCAATCACTTCCCTGGGCAACCTGTTCCAGTGCTTGACAACCCTTTCAGTGAAGGAATTTTTCCTATTATCCAATCTACGTAACATGACATGGTACTGAGAACTGAGACATGCGGCTGGGAAACAACAGCCAGAGACCTGGGTTGTTGAAGGGAGAACAGGAACAGTATCGGCACCTCTGTCCTGGCCAGAAGGTGACAAGGAGATGCAGCAAACATGAAAATGATTGCATATCCGTGCCACATTGTGGCCCCGTTTTCTTATAAATAAGAAAAAGAATAGTATGCCAGATTGAAAATAAATTGCATGTCATATATTGCTTTTTCTACTGCATCAGTAGTCCTGTAAAAGACAGTCACGTGCTAATATCGAGAATTTTTTCTTCTGGGGCTTGACCTTAAATAGCTTTAGGAGAACTCACAAAACAAGAGACTGGCAAGATAAACATTTAGCAAGCCTCCAAATTCCACTTGCATTTCATAGTATGCAGAAAACAGTCTGACTGTTCCAAACCCTCAATATTTTCATATGCAGATTCACTTTTGTGCAAGGCCAGCAAGAAAATCAGAAGCAATTTTTATCTAGCCTGAAAGAAAAATGAATTTGACAGCTGGCCTTAAACACTTTCTCCTTGATGACTCAAAGAAAATGGAATCCATCTAAAGCTGTTGATTAATTCTTCAGACACAGATGGAGAGCAATACCTTGAAAATCTACCCCTTACAAGTATAATAAATGAATGGATGGGAGGGGGAGGACTTTCTTTTACAAGGTTTTCAAACATCTCTTTTCAAGGGATATAATACCTATTTTTTATTACAGAATGACTTTATCTCTACAGTTCATGAAATTTAAGAGAAAATCTTTATAGATTCTTGTAAAGGCAGTATGTACTACACAGATAGAGTCTAGACTTTGAGGAGTTATTGTGCATCCAAGCTAAACAATCTCTTCCTTTCCATACAGTCTAAATAAGTATCGGAGGCAGGAGACTAGTCAATAGCGCAGGTCAAATATCTTCTAAAATATATTTTAGCAGAATTTTGAAAAAATAGCCATGGATTACAAGGCACATTTCTAGAAAGTACCAGAATATTTCATCAAATAATTCATATATTTTTCAAGATATTTGGGACTAATTAATCATTATATTATCTTTTTAGGTCTAGTTCCAGCACACAAGATTTTTTTATTGTTGTTGTCAATAGTATGGGTTGTAGAGCTAACCAAACAAAATGTTTAAGAATTCCTTCTTACAACTGTATCAGAGTTTTCCATGTAGTTATGAGGAAGTAAACCCGAGCTCTTTATAATGACTGAACTAAAATCTGCTCCTGCTTTAAAAATATTACAATAGATTTGATGAAATGTAATATGTGTTTCTGTGTTTTTATGTACCTTTACGTGAAAAGACAGTAAAAATAATTTTATTGAACACCCATATGTACACATTCAGTGTGCTAATAAAATATCTGATTAAATCTAACTAAAGGAGAACGCTACAGTTAAAAAAAAAACTTCCACTTTTTTTTTTTTGAAACTGGCACATTTTCATCAAAATGAATGCCGTAGAAATGTACAATTTGCAGGAACTAATTTATCTTCACTTTATTTCTTGCAAAATCATAGGAAGCTTTTAAAAGTAATTTCCTCCACAGAAAATAGGAAATAAAATACAGTAACTTTTATTGCATCTGGAGAATATAGTTTCCCCGACTGTGCCATTCAGTGGTAGTTACATGACTCTTCTAGACTTGCTGACATAAAAAAAAACCCAAACCAAAACAAAACCACGACACTTTTTGAAGGATGAAAAGAGAAATTTCAGGAATATATTTCTCAGGATGTCTACATTTAAGACTGCAGTACAAAAAGCCCAATCTTTTTTTGAGCCATCATTTCTAATATCTTGCAAGTAAAACATATTAGCAAAGGAAAGAAGCAAGTCAAATATATTCTTACAAGGCAGAGCACACTGTGCATGCAAATGAGATCATATATAAGCCCAACTCTTCCCATTCGGTGAAATATTGCTTTGGAGCTCTTTCAGAATATAAAGCACAGACAAGCATATATAGCATTCGGCTGCCCTCTAAGCAGAGGAAATCTTATTTTCCTTTCAAAAGAGGGACTTTAATCAGCAGTGGGTAATAGCCAGATAGAAATGAATGTTACCCACATTCCACTAATCAAACAGTTCATGTTTGCTTAGACTACTGTTGCAGTTGTTGTCCAGTAGAGGACCAGAAGTGTGTCAGAGGAAGCTGCTGCTGGACACATCCCTCTGGTAGATGCACCCACTCCTCAGTGCTTCTCTGTGCTGGAGAAGAACCATCTCCCGTGCCATTACAGTAAGCAGGACATTGGGGTCCACCTGTGCAGGACCATTGTGTGACCTGGGCTCAAGGTTTGGTTCCAGTTTCTCCCATCTACCAAATGACACTGGAGATGAAATCCCAGTGGATTTTGCCAATTTGAACTGGCTGGTCACCTAAAAGGAGTCTGAACCCTACAGATGGAAGATAAGGTAAAGCATGTGTGGATTTGAAAAACATGTTTTAAACTGAAAGAGAGGAGATTTAGATGAGATACTAGAAAGAAATTCTTTACTATGAGGGTGGTGAGACATTGAACAGGTTGCCCAGAGAAGCTGTGGATGCCTCATCCCTGAAAGTGTTCAAGGCCAGGATGGATGGGGCTTTGAGCAGCCTGCTCTAGTGGGAGGCGTCCCTGCCCATGGCAGGGGGGTTGGAACTCAATGATCTTTAGGGCCCCTTCCAACTCTAACCATTCTATGATTCTATAATTAATGAATATTAAAAACATGTTATATGGCTACAGAAAATCAGTATATTGTATTTTGGAAGCCAGAAACCACTGTTTTCAAAGCAACCTATCAGGCCCCATGGTAAGCAGTTGACTCTAAAATAAGAATTTTAATCTACTTAAAGCCATTTGTAATTGGGTTTTTAATATAAAATACAACCAGAAAAAAAAAGGATTAACAGCATTATCTATGACTATATCTGGCACAAAAGGTAAAATATTCCTGAGAACAACTTTCTTGTGTATGAAAATGAAAGCTGGATAGGAAATATTTGAAAAAGTGTTCTTGCTTTACCTCAGAATGAATCCTGGACCTTCTGCCTTAATCAGACAGAAACCACGCAGACAAGAATTTTAAGTATTTCAATAGGGAAGGATTTTCAGCTAGCATCAGTAGGAAGACATTAATGTGAAGGTCAGGTGTTCCCACAATACAAAAAATCACAATGCACAAAAATCACATCTGTCATGATAGAACAAAACATAAACTTAGAAAATGTTCATTTATGGCAGTACAATTACAAAAGATATTTTTGCAGCACTGAAAGAGAGCATGGGTGCCCCTTCTCCAACAGGCATGAGGTTTCTTTTTTTGTGATAAACATTTTTTGTATTTAATTTCTGACTGGTTATATGCATTTTTTCAAGGGGGGTAGTTACATTGCAAATGGACATAATTCAAAGAGTGTGACTTATGACTTGTTATACCCTGCACATAAGGCACACTGTTACTTAGGTTATGTTATCTACTCTTGTGCCTGGTCATAAGAGATAACACAGTTGTTAAGTCACATTTGTTATCTTGTTACAGAATGTTCTTCTATTGCAATGGCATGCTTACTTAGCAGCTTTGAATACCTGGAGAAAATCTGAAATGGCTGCACTCCTGTCAAGAGACAAAATATGTGGAGGCAAAAACTTCATACTCTTACAGTTCACATGGTGTGTCTCAAGAATGTATCTGTACTTCCACAGTCAGTCAATCCTTTGGGAAAATGAAATACTTTTTCCTTCTTGGGTCTTTTCTCCATTTGTAGTCCTTTATATCTTTGGAACACCATGTTCTGAAGGTGTCTAATGGCACGTTTTTTTCCATCCATCCTGTGGCTGGTTGCAGTCACAAGATGCAACCAGCTATCAAAAGGGACAAGGCAGATCGGTGTTTGAATCTGCTCTGCTGCATTCCCATCAGAGACATGAACTTTGGTTTCTTCTCTTGTATGTTGGAGCTCTTGTCACTTGCATCTCTTTCTCTGTGGCACTGTAGGTGCGAGTTATGACAATTGAGGCTGCAGAGCAAGCCTCATTTTCTCTTTCTTTTGTTTACAAATGAAAACCAACTCATCCCAGTGCAGTTGGGTGAAAGTAGTACTTTCCTTGCAGGTAGAAAACAGATCTTCAAGTCTCCAGGCAGTCATGCACATCCAGAAATCTCAGTCTTCATTTCCCACAGCCAGATAAATGAGCCAAGCCAGAAGGCTATTACGACTTAGCCTTCTCTAGCTCTTTGATCTGTATCAAAGCTGGTATGTACATTTCCATAAAAAAAGCTGTGGTTTTGACAAAGCTGCATTTTCTGACCAAAAATACTTTCTGTTGGAAAATTCCCAACCTATCTTATAAAATACCATTTGGATGACACACTCGCTCACTGAGATAAAATCACTGTCATAATAGCTTGAGGTTTAATATATATATCTACCAGCAAGAGAGGCTAATCTCCAAAAACTTTCAGCAGTCATTTAAAAAAAGTTGTGCCTCATCCATCTGAGCTTGTTTTCAAAGCAGTGTTCTGAACTTGGATATTTAATGAGATCCTCTCTGTAGCATCATTAGGGTCTTGAGCTCTAGGGACAAACTTTGTTGGAAGCTTCTGGTAACCGCCACAACAATATGTATTACTTTAGTGCCTTTAATCCCTTTCCAAAGCTTCCCATTCACATTGATGATGTCTTCACTTTCCCTTCTTCCCTCAGAGCACCAATGGTGTTTTCACTCCAGATAAAAGCCAAGATGGCTATAGATAGGGGATTTTAAAGAAGGAGTTAAATAGTATTAATAGGTATGGCAGACAGTATGCTAGCAACCGAGGTATTGTTAAGATTTGGGCCTTAAAAACTAATTCTCTCTTGTGTGAGAGAATCTGTAAGTAAACTTTGCAAAGCTAGGAATGGGAGAAAAACCAGCATTGCTCTGCTGTATACTGGTAATCTCAAATTATCACCACTTAGCACCAGTTTTATCACCAGTGTTTATAATTATGTCATGCATGTGTGTACACAATGAATTTCTTCCCTCCCTTGAGGATGGCCATGTAACTTTCTCAGAAGTAAGAGGATTAGCAATGTTTGTAAACTTGTCTGAGCCATGGTAACTGCAAGGTTTTCTATGCAGTTCTTTTAGATCATGTCGTTAATATAAACAGACTGCAGTAATTTTTCCCTCTTCTCTTAACATATGTGAATCACATCTTTTATTTACACTTCTGAGCCAAATAGCAAACATTTTTACTGCATCATCAATGTACATTTGCCCAGCTGGCCTGATAAGAACTTTTCTTCCACCTTCCTTCCCTCACAGCTCCAGGGACAATGAATCTCCTGAGCCTCACATGGACCACTCCTATCTCTCCTGCCAACAAGCACCTGTGATTTTTATGCTTGGTGTTTCTGACAATGAGAAAGAGGGAGTTGAGAAATTCAATTGCTGTGTGCAGGTCAACATCCCACAAAGTGTTGTGAAAACAAACAGATGAGGGCAAAGGGGTTCATATCACAGCAGTAATTGTGGTAGGTCTGTGTGTGTGGTGTTACCCCTTAGGAGGCAGTGGGATTGTGGAACCTTTTTGGTTGGAAGAGACCTTTAAGATCATCAAGTCCAACTGTAAACCTAGTATTGCCAAGTCCACCACTAAACCCTGTTGCTAAGCACCATGTCTACATGTCTTCTAAAAACCTCCAGGACATTTCTCTGGGCATCCTGTCCAGAAAATCAGCACTTGATAACCCTTTCAGCGAAGAAATTTTTCCCAATATCCATCCTAAACCTCCGCTGGTGCAAGACCATTTCGCCTCATAATATGAAGTATAACTGCAGGTCAAAACCAGGAAAAAAATACTTGTAAGGACTTACACAGATGGTCATACCCATTTTCAGAAATCTGCCTGCCTTGTTGAACATAGGCAGATGTTTTCTTTGAGTAGGAGTTGGTGGAATAACACCTTATCAAACACCAGTCAGGAAAGCTAGATGAGTTGTGTAGATGCTTTATTTGTTACTGGTGCATATGTAGACTTAAAAAAAGATAATCTTGGTACCAAACAGAAAGGGCTAATAGCATTTTTAGCTATTTTCATGCTGCTGAAGAAAGGAGAAGATAATGAAAGAGACTGATTCCTGCACCTGGAGCTAAGTAGCACTATTTGGCTTGAGTCCACAGTGGTTATGGCTGCTCCCCTTGGTAGCAGATTGGTCTTGCAGAGAGTAGTCCAAAAGCAGAGCCAAACCAGAGAATTAAACAGTGGGGTGATTAGGGGATGAGAATGCAGGAACATCACAGCTCTCTCTTATTTACCAGTAGAGCTGGACGTGTAGGTTAGTTCAGGACAAAGTAGCTTTGGCAGGAAGATCCTTGTTTTGTTCCCTATAAGACTGCTGCATTACTTTACTCAAACAGTGGTCCTGTGAGTGACCACAGCATTTCCCAGTTCCAAACAGGAACATAAGTTAAAATCCTTGGCAAAATATGGTAATTTTTTTTTTTAATATTTCAGTGTTAGAAAATATAATTCCTTTTCTTCTGCCAAGTTTGTAAATCACATTTATCCAATCTTTTATTTTTTTTCTCCACAAATTTCTCTTCTGCTTCCCCCCACCCAAACCTCTGTTTGTGTGCATCTGGGAAAGGCTTACTGGAAAAAGATGGTGTATGTGAGAAATGCACCTGGAGTAGCTTTCATTTAAGGGGCAACAGGGGTAGCAACAGTTGTCATATACCATGATGCATGAACTGTTAGTGTAGGTCAGCTGGGACTTGCTGCCTTTCAGCAATCTTCTCATGGATCCAAGTCCCCAGTCAAAGGAGGGTAAAAGTGTTTCTGCTGGTGAAGATTACTCCCATTTTAGCAACAGTATAAGGTAAGCCCAAATTATGTAGTTTTATACCTACACCCATACTAGAGCTTTTACCAATATTAGTATTCCATGGTGTGCTAAATCAGCCTTACTAAAAGGCTTAATTCTTTTTACCCAGCTTTGTTATGGTGTCAGTGAAGCTGAGAAAGGACACCCCTTTCAGGTTGTATATGTTTCATGGTAAAGAACCTTCTTACCTTTTCTTTCAGGAATTATTTGAGGAATGGCCACGTGACATTTGTTGTTTAAAGCTAACGTTTGTTGTACTCTGCAGCACCATTCAGTACTGCTGATACATGGGTCCAATAAAATGCTGGCCAAAGTATGCCCGGGCAGTGAACTGAGAATAAATGGAAATACTCAATATAAGCTAAAGCAATAAAGTAAAAGCATGCATCAGATGATGCTGTGGGTGTGCTGTTCTTTCATGAGACGGGTGGAAGAAATCTTTGTGTTAAATATGGTATGGCCTGGGACTTAGGTGAGGAAGGGGAGCTGGGCAGGATGCAGCTGAGCATGCTATGTGTGAAATGAGATACCTGATCTGTTTTGATTGCTGCAGAAGAGGAGTTAGAAATCAAAACATTTTGTGTCAGCCCCCAGGGAGGCTACAGAGGGTCATGTCAACACCTTGTTACAGGCAAACATGCAACGCCTTGCCAATTAGGTCATGAGTGTGTAAGGGGCATGGCTTGAAGACAGTAAACCATGCGGAGCCTTTGCCACCAAGCCAAACCTGTCAGCACTTCGAAGAGACAAGAGCAGTGCTGCAATCTCTGGAGGCTGGATTCACTGACCCCGAGGTCTCACAGTGCTGACTGTACTGACAGCTGTGAGGTGGGTCTGGAGGATGCCCTTAGTCTTGGGAAGCATGCTTTCTCCACAGCAAGAAATTTTGCTGAGCTTTTTGTCGGAGATACCTGCCATACTTTGAGAAATCACCACTTTCCTGCTTTTATTTGTAATCCTCTGTCTGGAAACTGCTGCTGGCCTGCTGAAATAATAATAGCAAACATGCTAAGACAGGGCTCGCACACTGCAGGCATTGATACTCTGCCCTTGCATCACATCCACTGTGAGGGAACATCAAGAAAAAACACTGCATACAGAAAGGAGACTTTCAGGAGACAATGAAAAAATGGCATGAAAAATAAGTGGATGTAAAATGTTCAGCTTTTTAAGGTAGAAAACTGATTTGAACTGAAGATAGAAATTATGAAGATAATTAGACACAGATTTCTTCCTTTTAATTAATCTCTGAAAGTCAGGCCTACAGGAATTTAAATAAGTTAATAAAGAAAATGACAGTTAACTTTCCTTGGTGTCTACAACTAGTCTACAGAATTTGGTCAGAAAAGTGCCATATCAGCCTTTGTGACAATATATTGCCCCAATGTTCTGCTCTGACAGCATGACCCAAAATATGTAGCCCACTCAATAGCTGCTACCCCTCGGGACCTAACAGAGAAATTAGTTCGGTAAATATTGTTTCTCCCCAACTTCCCTTGCAAAGAGTCCTTTCCATGTTTCAGCCAAAATAAGGAATTACCTGATGACACTCAACACTCAAAAGTACATTTTTTTTTTTGATCTTTAATAGATTTAAAACTCTGTTACTGCTGTCTCCTACGAAACATAATGCCAGGGGTCTGCTTTTCTCTCTGTGGGTGGAACTGCTTCACTGTATATATATGAAAGATTTTTTTGCTACAAAGAAAGTTTTTTGCAATTTAAAAAAAAAAAAGGTTTAGATGAAGATGACATACTGGCAAGGGGTACATTCTTCCAGCAATGAATGCATTTGAACATAGTTACATGGACTCCAAAGAATTTTTTCAAGCTGAATTTTTGCATGGGTTACATTCTGGGGACATGTAAAAGAGCACTGTAAATCAAAGATTTACACTTGGAAAATGCTTACTATAGATGCTTGTACCAAACAGTAGGTAACCTTCCTACAGGCCTGACAGTTTTAGTGAATTAGTCTACTTATCTTTCTTATATAAAGTTTAAATATACATGTATGAAAGCTTCACCAATACCTCCTTCAGCCACAATTCATGACTTCCGGCACAATCATTGAGCAAACAAACATACCACTTCTTCTCTTAGAGTCCCACATATATTAATATTTTTTGAAGTTACCTGCTAGATGAAGAGAATCAGAACATTGATGTGCCAACATGTGTTGCTTAGTCACTGTGGCATTTTTTGTTACTTCTGCATTCAGCTACCTGCCTTAAAATTGCTGCACAGCTCCTCCTTCCTTATTATATTGCTCATCCTTCTTTAATTTGCAGCAGATATGACACTCAAGGATGAATCAGAGTAGTTGGTGGAAATCTAATCACTGACCTTGAGAAAATTCACAATAGTCTCAAAACTACTTAATCTCACAGAACTGAAATCAGTGGTAGCACATATGACTTCCGGATTTGCCCCTCATTGTAAATCCGTCATTTAAAAAGGGCAATAAACCTAAAACTTCTTCTAGTCTGGCTCCTGCCCGGGAAGAAGTATTGAGGACATGACACTGTTAACAAATATTATCCTTCTCTAATTTCACCATAAGGAAGAAATTAGCTTCTTATTGCTCAAAAGATTAAACCTTCTGTGATTTCAGATGTGGGTAAAGCAAGGCCTTATATTAATTACAGTAGTAGATATATGATGGATAAAAATGTTATCAGTGGTGTTAATGTAGACATTTTTATGACAGTACTAGTAGAGTGAGATTCTGTTTGAGATTCAGGCACCAGAATGTGTTCAACTTCCAGGGCTGGATGATGCAGGACTCACAGAGGTCTGACCATAGCAGACTGTATAACTGGAGAGATGAACAATCACAATGGTCAAGACTCCCATCCTTGCATATAGCATTGAGTACCATTCTGAATGTATGAAGGTATCCTGTTTGGCTTCTAACGGCCATTACAGGAGAACATAGATCTCCCACATTTAGCTGTCCATAGGAAGGTAGATAGTGTGATTTGTCCACCATTGTGTCATGCCTTAGTCACCATGCTGTCTACCCAAAGCTGATAGATACAACACAGGATCTACAGGAGACCTGTGTTATTTCAGAATATTAAGCTACAGGTGGAGTACCTAGCCAAAAGTCATGTCAACTACATGTGGGCAGCTGAAATGAGCCCACTGTGCAATATCAGCAACTCCTGTGCAGATGTGCCAGACACCATGGGCTGCTGAGATGCAACCAGACATACATGTTTGGGCAAGTGTATCTCTCCTTGGTGCTTATCTTAGGGTGAATTGATTCACTCACAGTTGACATCACTCTGATGGCCTATCAGACTCAAGCTTCTCATTATTTATCTGCCCAGCTACAACCTTTATATTTCATAACTGCAAGCCTTCATAGAAATGCTTTAATCTATGCTGCTGGCCCACATACAGGACCTAGCAAGAACCTGCAAATATTCCTCTAGTCTTTCCATGGAGCCAGATCATTTGAATAGCTGTCGCTTTTAGAAACTTACCAACTAGTGACTGTCACTTCTCAGTAAAAAGCTATTTCTTCAAATAGTGTTCAAAAATTGCAGGAAAAGTACAGAAAAATCCCCCCAAACCACCAACTAACCCACCAGAAAATAACCCAAAACTTACTATGGAAATTATCTGACTTTTAGTTCTTGAAGTACTGCACCAATTCTTCTGGATAGTAACCATGATGCAAAATGCTTTGGCTACTGGCCAAGCATCTATGATTTCATGTCCTACATTTGAAAATAATTGCAATAATCCTTGAGGGTTTTTTCTTTTGTTAGAAAGGTCTGCTTTTCAAGACTGGATTGTTGCAGCACACTCTATCTTGGCCTAATCTGAATCAACTCCTCAACCACATTTGAAAAGGTAGACACTAAACTGTACCTACTTAATATTTTAGCAATATGTGTCTTGATTTACCAATGGTTTTGAGCCCATATTGGAGACACAGGAGCAAAGTCTTGCTAGAGCATCTGGGAATGGCTCCCAAGTACATTTACATGAGTATGAAGCAGCACTAAAAGACTAAATGGCTTCTCAGTTGACTATAAATCACAACTCAGTACTACGCACTTGACACAGTACAGAGACTGTGGTTTTGCTATACATTCAGAATTGATTTTATATAATATAATAGTTGTGTTTATTAAAGAATATCATATGCCTGTAGCCCTGAAAAATGTTAATGCGTTTGCAGCCAGTGTTGCATGTACATTTAGTAACACAGCAGTACAGTGCAATATAGCTTAAATGACTAATTTACAGAGTTTCAGCTCAGCTCAGTTTAAAATAACTCTTAACTGCAGAAGAGTCATTTAAGCAGAAAAATCTTAAAAAGAATTAACACACTACAATAGTTCTTAAAAGCATTCCTATTTCTTGGTGAGCCAGTCTTTGCCTTGCAGGAAAGGAGACCAGTATTGGCACGAGCTGAAACCAACAAGACCTGAGGTGTCATTCAACTGCTTTTTGAAATACAGATTTAGCAAGCACTAACTTGTCCTGCTGTATGATTTTAGCAGGTGTAATTCTTATCAGTTTACCTACGGGAAATGATCTAAAGATACGATGTTAGAAGTAATTTTGCAGGATATTCTTCCCTGACTGAATTTAATGCATAAAAAATTCAACTTTCATGTACATAAAACTTAGCACTGCATTTTCATTTTTTAATACTAGTGCTTTTTATTTCTTCAATTAAGCCCCTGTGGATCTTTCTTTTCAAGAAGATGTGGAATATTGCCAGAGGTTTTAAAATAGTAGGAATTTGAAAAGTGAAGGGAAACGCTTCAGCTGTGCCTGAACTGAAGAGATAGGATGTCTGTATATGAAAAGTCACAGTATGTGTCTCTAGAGTGCTGACTGAGCCATAGGATTCAAGATTTGAAGCCATCCTGTGGAGACTAAATGAAATTGGTTTCAAAATGATAACAGTGTATCCCAAATAGAAATTAAAGGAGAAGTGAGAGCAATGAAATTATGTTTTTGCTCTTTTTTATACTGCATCACAAACATATTTTCATAGGTATGTGCCTGTCGAGATCACATAGGTATGCAAGTCGAGATCCGGTCTATCCAGATCCCATCTAAATGGTTACATCTATTTCACCCTTATCAGTGATCCAGTCCCTCTGTTTCCCAGAATTTTCTACCCTAAAAATGCCCAAACTCACCAGGCAACTCCCTATTTGGCCTGTAACTCTCCTGGATGCCCACTTTCGCTTGTTCACACAGGTTCAGCCACACTCTGGGGAGACGGGCCTATTACTTCAGCCTGGGGTTTGGTTCCTGCCTAAAAAAGAGTTCAAGCCTGTGGCTCATGAACTGCATGGCTGGAGTTGGCAAAGAGCGTTCTTCTGTCCTCTCTCCAACACCCCTGACTCTTCTTCCTCAGCTCTGGACCCTTCTTGCCAGCCAAGCCCATATCCCCTGACTGGGATAGGAAAGGCAAGGATGTATCCACCTCTTCACTATCTGCCTTCTAAGGAGAGAAGCAACTTCTAGTCCCTTCTGTCTTTGCCCATCCCTTCTTCCACCAATTCAGAAGGCACTTTTGAAGATAGGGAGATCATCTACAAACTCTTGTCTCATTGTCTGGATAATGGGGAGGTGGTTTTGGCCTCCCAGAAGTAAGAGACAGCATTTCCAAGATGTCATTTCCAATTAAATAGCATTCCAAGATACCACCTTGGTTTCACCTTCCTTCCCATTCCCATCACCCTCTGTGATTCAGGGTTTGAAATGGGTTTACTGGTTTCCCTGAAGGTAGGTTTGCAAGGATGGAAAGGCTTTGCAGTCCCCTGCCATCCAGGTACGAGGAAGCATCCAGACACTACATCCTCTCCTAGGTTACAATGGGATTGTTGTCCCTGCCCCATGCAAATAAAATATCCATTTCTAAGCTTTCATTTAAATTACGTCTCATCACTCTCCAAAGTAAGAAGGGCCAACAGACTCTGAATTTCACATTTCCTACAAGCAGATGTTCAGAATTTGCCCACTTCCTGGAAACATAGTTACAAAAGGGTAAAGGGAAAATTATTGGAATTTAGGCTTCTAAATTTCCCACCTCACACTAGATCCTACTACATAATAAAGAGGAACAATTCAGAATCATTTATGGGTTAAAAAGGAGTTGTCACACTTGAAACAGGAGATAACTGGAGTCTCTAGAATTCAAGAAAAGGCATTTCAGGTTCTCTAACACTCTTTCCATCTACAAACAAGTGGACATGAGAAAAACTCAGTACTTACGGCTAGAATAGAGGAGAATTTGATAACCCACTGCACCAATTTGTTACACCAGCAGGCATATTTTGGACCTGACAACACCATGGTTCTAATTTCAATACAGTCAGTTACTAGCCATCTTTAAAGTCATTCTGAATGTACAGTGAATGTATATATCTCATGGGATAAAGTGTGAAAGAAGGAATGGGTGTGGAAGGCCACATATTTTCAAGAAAAATGGAGTTGCAACTTCTTGTCTGAGAAAACTGAGGAAGAGCTTATTTGCCTGGTGAGCTGTGATGGTCTGGCAGGGATGAAGAAGGTAAATCTAGAATACTGTTGCACAGCTTTCCATTGGAAGCAGCTATTCATCAGCAAATGGAAGTAAAATTTGACAGTTTAGCAGTTCACATTTAACAGACAGAATAAAGATGTAGGTTTTTATGCAGTGATGGAAGCAGTAGAGAAAGTGCTCGAGTCTAATTCAGGTGGTGATTTTTTTTCAGCAATGTCCCCAGCTGGCAGCGAGCACTTTCATGTCTTGAGATGAAATGCTGAGAGTGCAAGTCTATTACACAAGGCTATTTTCAACTGACTACAGTCAAACACATACATACATGTATGTTTTTGGAAATACGCTTGTGAACAGTGAAGGGGCATTAAACCAGAAGATGGCTGTTTTAGGCAGAGACCTCTTGTTCTGCCACAGTGAGGAGCACAGATGCTACCAGTGTAAGGCAGCTAGCTCTTCTGTGGAGATTTTGAAATGAGTAAGGGGTGTGCCACATTGAAATCAATGCATGATGTGACCTCAGGGAAAGCTGCTAAATGTAAATCTAAAGCAGTAATAGAGTTACTTTACCTAAAATTAGGTATCCCAGCCTCTTTGGGGTTGAAAAGGATATGCTTGGTCGAATTTGATTGCATGCACTGACTGCATAGCCAGCAGAGAAAATCTCAGCTATACGGAAAATTATACGGACACTTACAGTATCCATTATATATATTATCAAAAGTTGAACATTCAGTAATCACCAGTACAAAGAGTCTGAAAAGTAAATCCTGATCTGTCGACCTAGGGCAGAGTTGGAAGTGTGCTTGCTCAGCAACACAGAGATGGTGGAGCCATGCTTTGAACTCAAGAAGCAGCGAGGGACACCTAGGTGTCTGCAAGGGTTTGGCTGACCTTTCTGCACGGTTAATATTGCACAGGGTTTGTTAAACTGTCTGTTAGGAAAGAAAAAAAAAATTGGTTGAGAGCAGTGGGTGATTGTGTTACCCTAAAACATGAAAACAAGCTTGCCCTGTAAGAAAAATCCAAGCAACTGGAAGCCACAGTGCACATTTTCTGACACACTAAAAAACCCCACAAAATCAAAAAACCCACAAAATCCCCAAACCCCTTTTTATCTCATGGACATACAGATGAAGTGACAGTTTTGTGCCAGCAACTTATGACCAGATTTCATCCCTCAAAAATGGGCTCCTTGCTTCAGAAACGCAGTCACTGTAGGCTTCCTGGACAGTTTTGGGAGAAGGTAGCCACCTCCAGAAGTTGACAAAGATCTTAGGCTGACTTACATTAAAAGCATAAGGTTCTTTTTTTACTTTGACTGTTGAGAGGCTCTGGAAGGAACAAACTCTTAATGAAGGAGTTTCAGTTAAGTGCCTACTTACAGGTGTTGCATAAGTGTAAATAAGATTGATCTAGGTTTTAACTAATAATTAGCAAATTAAAAGAAAATGTATCAAAGTGTATTTTAAAATCTGTTCTGTCCCCAGGTATCCAATGAAGTTTTTTTCTCCTTAAATGTCAGCAATGGCCTCAGCATCTCTAACACCCTGGTTTAGGCTGAGGTATTTCTGGGGTATGTCTCTACATCCTGATTTTCAAAATACTTAGGCAGTGAGCTCCAGTGAAGGCATTACACTGCCACTGAAAGCAGGTAAGAGCTGAAGAGGAGCTTTGCTCTCCACTCCTCACACAGGACTGACTGCAACAATGCTGCCGTGTGCTTAATCTATCTCCAGTTTATGCAAGTAGCTACCAGGTGATGCTAACACCTAGCTCTGTTGCTGCAGCTCAAGTTGTCATTTACTTAGGCTTAGGCTTACATTTCAGCAGCTTGTCAGACCGCATAGCAAATTCCTGGCAGTCAATGTCCAGCCCTGGTGCTGGGCCTGCCATCTCATCCTCAGCTCCCACCCCACAAAATTCAAAATTCTTCCCTTTGGGCAGGGGTGTCAGTGATCCCTTGTGCAGTTCATCCCTTTGACATGGGAATAAGTTAGTAATCACTAATGGAAGACTAACTGCTATCTTGTACTCTGCATCTTTGGTCTTTTCTGTCAAAACAATGCAAAACAATGCCCAAAATTGAACCTCATCAGTGCAGAAAAGGTAGAAGGTGGAAGTTCTAGACACAGGCAAAAGAAGTACCCTGCCTGCGCTCACAAGGTGAGAGCCCATTGTGCGTGCCAGAGGAAACCTTCAGTGACTTGCAATTGGCACCTAAATCCATCAACTAGTGATTACCCCCGAGGATGTTTATTTTCTAAATATAAAACAAAATTATCTAAATGCCTCCATTCTGTAGTTAGACAATAACTTTATCTCCTGGGAACACCTCCTTGTCCTTAGCAGCCTGTCTAGTAGGTGTGCCTCATTCTTAGATGTCCCAACCCCTATTCAACTCAACTCCACACAACTGAATATCAGGTTTTTACAATGTGTTGAGCCAGCTCTCTCTTTGCAGCCCGGGTCAAATTATTTTGTCTGAAGGAGACGAGAACAGCAGAGAACCTGTCCTATAAAGAAAGGTCCATCCACTGCTCCCACATGATCGGTTAAAATGTGTAACTGGTAATCAAATTTAGCTCATTTTGTTTCCTCCTCATAAAAGATCTGTGAGGCATTCCTAATTGGAACTTGTTTTGCATACGGTAAACAACCAAATACACCAACCTCCTACTCCAGCAAAGAAAAATGCTATTACTGGGAGGTGATGGTCCATGAATTACTGGGGTGTGCATGTGTGAATGTCCTTGGACAACGAGTTGCTCTTTAATTACTATTACATGAGAGACGGTAGATGCGATGTCTTTAGCCAAGGTGCCAGGAAGGAAATACTAGGTGAAGGAAAAACAATTTTTATTTCCTTGCCAGCCCTCCCTCTGCCGTCCCTTCCCCGGGAATCGCTCCCTCCCCTCTACCCCGCCGCAGGGGCCGCTGCCCGCCGGCCCCCCGGGCTTCCTGCCGGCCGGCACTGCAGGGTGGGAAGGGGACTACGGGCGGCTCCCCAGCATGGAACTAGCCGTCGAGTCTCTCCATGGGCTCTTCAGAAAAGCCGTCTCGGGGAACGGGTACAGGTCAGCGACGAAGGTCCCGCATCCGAGGGAGGGCACCGTAGCCACGGCGGGGTGCGGGCTCCCGGCGAGCTGGCATAGGGCTGCGACAGCTGCCCCTGCCGCCCGCCGACGGGACCTCGGCCCTAACGCACTGTGTGTGTGTGTGTGTCAGAGGAGACCCCGGA